>PKRV01000139.1:0-19628 GCA_003709505.1 Hyphantria cunea
CTCGAGCGGATTTTCTAAACGTTGGAGAAGAGATATGCAAGGTGGTTATTGATAGGAAGAAAACATAACAATAATGATCAAAAATTTAGAAATGCCCATTAAAATGTAGAGGTAGAGAAAGGCTCTTGTCATGCAAGAGGTAGACAGCTTTTAACAATAAAGAAAAAACATTCAACTGCTGGAAATAAGCTCTCTTTTTTAACTGACTTAAAAATAGTCGCTTAGCACTTGTTCATGAATCATTCTGATAGAAGAGATATCAATGATGTTGAGTTAGCCTACATCTACCTAAATAGGTCTCCCGTCGTTGAGACTACCTATTCCTCTATATCCTCCATTGTAAAGTTGCCGGTTTTTATTTTATTTGTTGTTACTTCAAAATTCCTTCGTTAATCAACTGATTCGTATTAAGAAGCTATGCCTTTCATTTGGTTCAAATAAAATTTAAAAAGTACCACTATAGGTGGAAACTTAACGAATGAGGAATAAGCTTATTACAATTCATCATGATCTAGGCGTTTCGAAGTCGTGATACTCTTTAAAAAGTTAATTGTAATTAATATTCATTATAACCATACTCTGTTGCATTTTTACTGTGAGCCAACGAAGTGAACTCTCTTTTACAACTGTGTTCGGCCGCGTATAATACTTAAAATATAATTAGACATACGAAAACTACAAAAACTAGTATTCAAAAGTTTCTACTGCTACAGAATTCTCTTCGCACGACCGAGTAATTTCGAAAAAGTAACTACAAAAGAGTACTTACCCGCTGTCGTGATTGATGGTTCCATTAATTACTGGTTCGATTCAATCTGTAGCCTTTCGATGGCTCTAAAACAGTATTATTGAAATTTCACTTTCACCAAACTTATTTGTAGATAGGCAGTGAGGTTGTACTTTTATTGCTTTGCAAATACAAAAATTATTGACCAGTTTCTTATTAGGTATATATCTTTTATCACATCGTAAATAGCTTGAACATTCTAGTTTTTTTAAATGACTGTAACTTCTAAAATCGAAAAACTAAAATTACTTTTTTAGTGAAACAATTCATTTTATTATTTACATTTTGAAACACCTTACAGCTGTAATATTTACAAAGGTAGATTATAAAAATATAATTATTATGATGGCCATTAAAAAGTTTACCGTTTACTCGTTCAATCACATTAAGGGTTAATAAATGACTAAATGGACTCCTACGAGTACTTTGGCATATCCTTTAGACTGCACCAGTACCTAATCCTTGAGAGACTCCGTGTCCCTTTTATCTATATTCTGTTATTGTAATTTCAAGACACTTCTTTTCACTTGATTACAAAAACTATGGCAACAAATAAAAGGCTTTGTGAAAATTATAAAATTCAATTAAATTTCTAATAATTTATTGATGCCGTTTTTTAGTATGTCATGATAATGAAATTGAATATTAATTACTACAAAGACAATAAAATCAGAATTTAAAGAATGCAAAAAGCTTTCTAGAAAGCAGTAACAGGAAAACTGTCTTGCAACGAACTTAATCAGAAGAAAAACTGGTGTAGTTGGAAATATAAAATGTCCACTTCCCTCCTTAGCAAAGCGAGAGACAAAATAAAGAATAGGCATACACCTTTTTCAAACTGGGAAGCACCACGGATATGGGTCTTATTGGTCCTGAGTGCTAAGGTATAGGCAGACTCGCTTAAACCCACGGAAATTCAGCGCAGTTGACACAAGATCCGATAGTATACCGCCCGAGTGAGTTAGTAGTGGCATATGATGATTGACATCTGATATCATAAACCAAATAATATCTCGCCAAAATCGAGCACGCTCGTTTCTTAAATAAAATAGCGCCGGCTTCCTCTTCCACACTTTCGTCCCTTTTCGCGATATTACTCCCTCAGACAGCAAGATGGCGAACCGCTCAAACCAAAGCCGTTCACTTAAAATAGCGTGGCTTAGGATACATTATATATTACCTGGGCATATTTCTTTTGTATGCCTGATTGTCTGTGTGATTGTGGAGACCAGGTATAACAATGTTCCAAAACATTGTCTAGACTACAAGAGCTAAATTCCACGCCTATATTCCATGCAAAGAAAATGAATAAAGTTCAACGTGCAGATCAAGATTTGGTATGTAGAAAATACAATGAATATTTTGATTGGCAGCCCTGCATACAACTCAATACCGACGGGACCCAGCGTGATCTCTAGCTTAATTACGTTATTACATAATGTTTTGTTTGTACGTATAGAAAAATAATCGAACCTTTGTTATAATTTCCGGTGTATTAAGATTAGAACAGCGTTCACCATAAGAGAGCCTTGGATGAAACTATAAACTAAGCAAAGAGGAAACAAAAAAGCTTTGACTGACAGAGTCCGTAAACTAGAAAGTTTGTTGAATAACGAATGGTTGATGACTTTGAGTATAATTCTTTTGGGTGTTAAATTTGGTGTATAAATTACTGTCATAATGTTTAACTGGTCAAAAATAATTTTAGCCGGCAAAATTAGTTAATAATACTTTTGATCGCCACATCGTACTGTTATATCATCATCCTAATGATTCTCTGACTATTGAGGAGATCTGACGTTTAGTGACCGCTATTGATCCCAATTCCAAACTATATTTTTTTTGACGGGGGAAATCCTCGTGTAAGTCCTCTGCCCTGGGTAGAGGGCGAAGGGGTCTGTCATATTTTTACTGACTAAAACCCCCCGTTGTTCCGTCTCTCACCTACGCCAGGGATTACGGGAACTTAAAAAGCATCCGCAATCCCCGACTGGTGCCGGCTCGCTGCTGCAAGCTGCATCTCGTCAGCGAGAGGTGTGAGGTGTTTGACTCCCCTCGAGACTCCAAAAAGGGGCGCACAGGAACACTACGCGCCGCCATCTCGGGTCCGGTTGGTTGGGAGGAGACGAACAGGTCCGGTGCGCCTTCTGCGGACTGAAAGAGAGGTCAGGATCTCCCTCTCCCTTTCCGCAGCCTCCTTCTGCGAGATGACGGTTTCGCAGAAGGACACCACCGCGTCCCAGGACTCCTCGCCGTCGACCATAGAATGAAGTACGGCCGGCAGCGAGAGGTCACTGCCTACTAAAGAGATAAGGGCACGGTGCGGCCCCTCCCAAGCGGCACACTCTGCCAGCGTGCCGCACCGTGTGGAGGACACGGTCGCAATTCCAACCTACTCCAAATCATTCAAAAACAGTAGATGTAGTATCTAACGTACCAGTTAAAAGTATCGTGACTGCGCGTATGACCTAGTTGTTTGAGCAGTCGCCACACCGCTACCTACTTCACCTAGCATTGTGGGTTGAAAGCTTACATGGGATAACACTGTGTGATCCACAAATTGTTTTTTAGAGTCTGGGTATTATTTGTGTCCGTTTCGTGTATGTTTGCAAAGTCCCGCGATTCAGGATTTATTCCTAGGGATGTCTTCAGAAATAAAAACTATGGCAAAAAAACTGTTATAATATGCACATTTGATCCTTTAAAGGTGTCTTCTTTCTTTTCCCAAGCTAGGTTGGGATCGGCTTTCAGTATTCTATGACACGGCTGAGCGAAAATTTATTAATAGGAGCGACTGCCATCAGACCTCCTCAACCAAAGTAGTTCTGTACTATTTTATCTACATAACTACTTGTGTTTTTTCGATCTCCAACTACCTGTAACGATTGTCATATATATTCGTGATGCAACCAAGGTCGACAGCATACCACCACGAGGCACTAAGGGTTCTCATTGTGTTAAGGAAGGTCACTCATCCGTAAACTAACCTTTACAGGTGGCTCAACTTTGCAATGTGCTAACCAACTCAATCGTTATGAGGCCCTCGTATAACGGTTCTACTGTTTACACATATCTATAGACTTATACGTGCGGAAAAATTGTATACCCCTTTTTACGTAAATTAGACGAACGGAGGAGTAAGAAGTAAGTTGCTATGGAGGAAACAGAAAGCTAAAAAAATTAATTATGGTGAACTTTCGATCCCTGGGCAACCACTAGTATTTTATTGTATGGAATAACTTGACTGAAGCTACTCGATATCATATCAAGTGTAAAGTGCGCAGTGAACCATTAAAGTGTTAGTAACCTGTGTTGAGAAATAGTCTACTAGATATCCTGTTTCGTTGTTCAACAGTACTTTTTTGGACAAAATATGTACTTGCGTACTTTATATCTTCGTCTCTCCTCCTGTAATCGGATTGTCAAAATTTCGTGATTGAATAGTTAAGCATACCAAACAAATGTACTAAAAACTCACTTCAGCATTTCTGATAAAAGTCAGAATGTTAGATGAAATGACATTCTAATCTAGAAACTTGAATAAACTTTCACACGACATCAATAAATATTTTGTAATGGAATATATTCGCCATCTCATCTGTCCATCGTCCGACGTAAGAATAGTTTCACGAGAGATCAGTTTGTCAGTATAACAATGCTTGGGAACAAATTCGCTAGCCTGATCAAATTGCTAATCGGTAAAAGTGTATCGTTGGTCCCGTCGATATCAGAGATTATCATCGCCTCTTACTTTAACCTTTTTTGTTTACGAGTCCATTATTTTTTATTCTGGCCTTACACAATACTGTTGCACTGTTATATTGGATAGATTGATTAGTCATGTAGTTACCTACGACTTTTATAATAATATGTTTGTAAAGGAAAAAACGCGTCTAATGAGGAACAATTATAAAATGTAAGTCTTCCTCTGAGTGTTCTTAACTCTAGAAATTCTACTTTTTAGCAGATTTTGTAGACTTTTCACTTGAATATGTTTGCGTAATATCAAGGGTTACCGACCTTATAAAAGCTCTTGGAAACTTGATACTGCATTATGTATAGAACTTAATGAAACTGAATATCGGAAAAGGTTGTGGTTTTATGTTGTAAGCCTTTATAAGTGAAGGTAAAACCGCATGAATGTATTAAACGGTTTGCTTCTCACCCTTAGTACGAGACAATACCTGCTCCCAACACTGGAACGCATATAATCATAATGACTCATTCTAATCCGATTCAGTAGAAATGCATATAAAATGTACAAAACATTCAATACGGAATTTCATTAAATTGAAGTAGATCACGTCGCCGTTGACCCGCGACAATCCCACGCTTTTGCTGCCTGAATACCGCCCGAACTGCCATTAGTTGCTGTTATTTGTACTTTTATATTGTTCGGTTTTTCTCATTCTATTGTTAGCTTAGACGCCTTCACTTTAAATGTAAATCTATCTGGAATGAGTGGATTATAGCCGCGTAACAAGCGCTGCATGAGGTCAGCAATTCATGCTTGATTTGTTTTTTAAATCCTAAAACTTTGTAATACAAACATTTACGAATGAATCCTTAATATTACAATCTAATATTTAAACTTTTAAGGCTATTTTGTTCACATATCAAATACATAAAACACCAAGACTTCATATTCTTATTTTATACGTTGTAAATTTAAAGATATGCTAAAAAGTCCTAGTTCTGTAATTCGTTAACTAAAAAAGCATCAAAAGTATTATACGTTGTAAATTTAAAGATATGCTAAAAAGTCCTAGTTCTGTAATTCGTTAACTAAAAAAGCATCAAAAGTACTCATGTTGCGTCTAATTAAAAAAATTTCTGACCTTTTTAAAATTTCCATTTAAGGCATGACACAAGTTAGATTTAGCAAACTTATAATTTATTATTTGTTTTGTGTTTAAATTATTGTGGTAAAATTATAACAGAGTTGTGCTTGTCCTCAGGGAGCGTGTAACTGTTACGACTCATAATCTGAACTCCTCCAGCAACCCCTTACCGGAAAATCAGTACTCGCAGAGCACTGCACAAATCGGTACTATCCGAACCGACGAGTACAAACGGGACCTAGCTGAATTTCAAGCACGAAGGTCGTCAGGAGCCAAAGAACTACCAGATACGCCCACAAAGAAAAAATGTGGCCGACATTCTTTACCTGTCTCTTGCACAGACTGTTCTGTAGACCACGACAATACTTTCAATTATGAAAAGAAATCAGCTATCAAATATAAAAAGAAAATACAAAAACGCTCACGAAGTACGACCCCAGACCGAACAGTTTATGAAACACCTGGTGTGCCTAGCATACAGTTTTTGTTTCAAAATCAGGTGTTTATGCCTGGTAATTTGTTTCCGGAAGCGTCCTTTACTGAACCCCACAAAATCAAGCGACATTCGAGACATAGGATTAGCAGATCACCAGACTTGGACTTCATAGTTCAAAAACACATAGATTTTAAAGAAGACGAACAGCCGGATTGTCCGCCTAATTTCTACAGAAAGAACTCTCTGCCTTTCGATATGAAGAGTTTAATAGATTATCCTAAATGCGATGACGATGTTATCGATGGGCCTGCAGCGGCAGGTGACGTAAAGCTATCTAGTCAGAATTTATCCACCTGTTCTAAGGAAGAAGGTGATGATAAACTTTTTGAAGTGATGAGCGAACTGAAAAACTTTGATCAGTGGGCTGACGAGCAGCTGCAAGTTCGGTCGCCGAATATCACCAAATCAGATGACAGTAAAGTATGTTTGTATAGGGCAATGCCCCGTGCGTCCCATTTTATATAGTTGTTTAGTTTGCATGATTGACCTTAGTGAAATCGGAATCAATTTGCCTGGTCACAAGTAATGTCCATTTCGTTCAAGTGACTGATCGCGATTGGTTTTATTGTATTATGATTTAAATTTAAAACTCGCTTTTTTAGTTCGCAATTTAGTCAAAGATTTTACTTGGCACCGTTGTCACTTGAGATGAGTTTTATTGTTCGTTTTAGAGCGATACGAGTGCTTACGGTTTGCCGATAGCGAGTGCAAGCAATCTTGATGTGACAGTGGACAAGAAAAAGACGTGGAGTAATGGCAAATGGGGAGTCGTCCCTGTTCAGATAAAGAAACTTGCTGGCGTAACCATCTCCCACGTTAAGAAGAAAAACAACACAGAAATAAATATTTTGCGGTAAGAACTAATTAAACTTTATCTCAAGACAGTTAATTTATTAGGCATACGTATTCTTTAAAGCATGCGTAGTGTCAGTAAAGAGGAAATTTTCGCGCACAAGCGAAGTGCATGTATATATATTGTTTTTTATTTGACCCGTTTGTTTCGTATATTGTAAGCTCATGTTGATTTTTTATACAATTCCTAGTTTTTTATTTTTGATTCAGATTTTAAAAAACCAACCGTTAAAACTTTCATAGTGGTAACTTTTTATAATCTCTAAGTGTATGAAATTACTCTTTATTTGTCAATGTCAATACGTCTTAGGAATGTAATTATGTGACAAGAACGCTACATTCATATAATTTTATTAGGATATCTACTACACGACGTGTATCATACAAATCATTAGTGGTTAGTTAATTTTGTTTTTATGCTACGCATGACTATTTTAAACAAAACATCTTCAAAATAGGTGCCGGAATCAGGTATGATCAGAATGGATTGGGAGCACTTGGCACACCGTATACCGTTATTTAAATAGATATACAGCTAGTGATTAAAGCCGTGTAAAGAAAGAGCACGTATGTATCTGTGCATTTATACATAAACAAACAAACAAACAACAACCCATAATGTCCCACTGCTGGGCTCGGGTCTCAGGAGAGAGTTAAGGCCATACGTCCCCACGCTGGCCAAGTGCGGGTTGGGGACTTGCAAGAATACTTGTGGCTACGTAAATCTTGCCGTTGGATGTTTTTAAGCCGCCCGAAGGCCTCCAACTAAGCTTCACGACTGTTATCGTATGATGAGAACCGGGACCGACTGCTTAACGTGACCTCCGAATCACGGAGACGCTCATGGTAACATGCCACCAGCGGTCACCCATCCAGGTACTGACCGCGCCGTCGTTGCTTACCCTCGATGATTGTTTCTAATCACCGAGTGCAACTAGGCTATGAGCGCCTCGCATTTATACATAGGTACTTCAAATACCTAAGGATAGTTTTAGGGAAGTAACTTCGTCGTAAATAATTAATAGTATAAAGGGAAAAGGTAGTGAAGGGATTTTAGAAGACCTCGTGACAACATTCTCATGAGGTTTTTCACAACATTGTCATGGGGTTTAGAGCTTACAGTCTCTTAATTTATAATTATATTAACAACAGTTGAAGAAAATTACCAAATCGGTTCAAAGATTGTGTTTATCAAATTTTCGCATCACTAGTTATTTCTATCAAAAATAGGGATAAGGTCTTGAATCGAGAAGACTCAAGAATTAGAAGCTCTTGCTATGCGCTTGTTTTATCTTTTCAGAAAGTGTCGCCATCCAAATATAATACTTCTGATGGGACTGTATCCGGACATACACGGAAACGTTCATATCATTTGTGAGAGATGTATTGATTCTATTTTCGGTATACTACACGTGCAGGTAAGGAATAATAAAAAACTAAAGATTAAACTAACCAATCCATACTCTGTATCTTTACGGAGCTGCATTTGTAATCCTTTAAAGCAAGTAAATGGGTACAACAATGAGTCATCACGAGAAATGGACTGCAGGCTGATATGAGTCTTTACGTTTTTTTTCTACTATTCTGTGGGAGAGTCTGACCTGGGTATATGTGCCGGGTCGAGTGGAGTGATACCACAGCCTCCAGGTAACAGGTCATAAAGTATACGGCAGCCTGAAATAAAATGGCTAGCCATATTATTTCAGCCTTGTGATTATTTGAGTCCCGAAATAACATATTAATGGTTTTTAGTTTCTACTAAAAATAAAACAGTTATTCTATTTCATGACTTGTGCGTCCTAAAGGAGTCGGAGATCGGTGATTTTTCCTTACCGTCAAACACAACAAAAGCCTTATGCAATCCTAACTAATATGACTACATATGTAAGTTTGTTTGTGTGTGAAATACGATATTACAAAAAAAATTAAATAGATGAAACTGTCCAACGGGTCAAAAGCATTTAAGTTTACAGCTATAATTAATTTTCGAGTTTGTCGATAACAATCCTAAATAATTAAATCATTTCAAAACCTACAACACACTATTTCGTAATGACAACAATTAACGAAGCATTCTAAAAACTAACAAATAACCTCAGTATTAACGTTTATTAATTTAAACAAAAATTCTTGATTTAATTTGAAGGCCTGTTTCAGGGTCAGATACTAAGTGCGCAGACATCAGTGCAATACGCGTTGGATATAGCGAATGCTTTGGTGTTTCTGAAGATGCAAGGGTACCTTCATACCGAGCTGAGCAGCGCCCATATCATGATAACCAGCCATGATACGGCTAAGTTGGCTGATGTGGGGTCATGTGTTCAGTTAGCGAAGCAGAAACAGAGCCCACCCAAAGAGTACGACGTTTATTCACCAGAACCACAGTATGTGAATATCGATGGTGAGTGCATTTTCAATTTAATTTTACCCGACTGCGCCAAACGAAGGGTTTTGTTTTTAAGTGTATATCTATAACATCTTGATAAACTTTGGGGTTTGAGGTATATGCAAATAAAGTTTAGCTGTTTTTAGGATATTTATACATTATCACAGAGTATGATTTTTTTTCAATGATAAGTTTGTTTACTGTTTGACTGATTGTCTGCAGTAGCGCAGTCATGGTCTCTGGTCAGTCCAGTTTCCCATCCTGGAATTAATTATAAATAAATAATAAATATTCCGGACATCTAACACACAACGCCATATAGTCCCAAACTAAGCATAGCTTGTACTATGGGTACTAGACAACTGATATAAATACATATATACATTTTTTTTGTAAATACATACATATCATACATAGAAAACATCCAAACTCCGAAACAAATATTTGCAGATCATACAAACATTTGATCCGACCCGGGAATCGAACCCGAGACCTCAATAACAGCAGTCGCATACGCTACCGCTGCGCCACCGAGGCAGTTATGTTTACTGTTTGACTGATAGTCTGCAGTAGTGCAGTCATGGTCTCTGGTCAGTCCAGTTTCCCATCCTGGAGTTAATTATACCTCGCTTATCTCCCTCATTGTCCATTCGTATCAATTTATTGACTTCCCTTTTATGATTTATAAACGTTAGCATCTTCTAGACGCTAAGACGGTAAACTATCAAGCGAGATGCAATCAAGCAACAAAAAAATAGTATATTTTCTGCAATGCTACATCTTCAGTGATCACAATTGAAATTAATATAATACAGGAAGATGTCAATCACAATCGCGGTGACATTAAACAAAACAATTTTATAAATTAGGATATAAAAGACGAGGCTTTTTTGTGCTTGGCGGACAAGTAAAATACGTCAAAAGTCGTGCGTACAACGAGATCACGTTTTTTAGCAGAGGCTGCAACACTTTTTTTTACAAGTGTCTGTAATTATGAATACAATGTTAAAAAATTAAAGTACCGAGCACAGTTTATGTAAGTTTGTATAAATAGATTGCTAGTGTTTCACTGTATCTACTGGTAAGCGAACACCTTCAGACGGACAACACGAAGAGGTAAAACAAACAGTTTTTGTTTTGCCTGCTACATTATTAGTCCGTGAATGAACCACTGTCTTGCCATCACTCTCGCACTACAGTTAAACGGTATCTTCTTTCCCCAATTACTCACCGTAGTTGAGAAACTCTTTAGTGAAATCAAAAGTTACTTTTGACTTTAGGTATACCTTATTTTTAGCCCATGCTTCAAAACGGTACTAAATCTTTATTGGTTATAACCGTGGGAAATGAAATAGTTGTTGCCTCGGCAATGTGCATGTTAAATTAAATGGTTTTTGCTTTCGCTTTAATATATGGATGTTTTGAAATCGAAACTGTAAAAATTATTTTTATTTATATTTGCAAACTCCGTTGAAAACTAACATGTAGGTAGAGTTAAAAATAGTAGAGGCTCTTACATAATACATATATGTTGTTATCAGTGCTACCATACTAAAATCACAAAAAGATAAAGTTTGTGAGTCTGCTCATTGCTGGGTTCAGGTCTCCTCTCAGGAGAGGGTTAAGGCCATACGTCCGCACGCTGGCTGAGTGCGGGTTGGGGACTGAGGAGACAACGTTGTGGCTACGTAATCTTGCCGTTGGATGTTTTCAAGCCGCCCAAAGGTCTCTAACTAAGCTTAACCACTGTTATCCTCTGATAACAACCAGGACCGACTGCTGAACGTGACCTCCGAATCACGGAGACGCTAGGTATCTTGCCACCAGCGGTCACCCATCCAGGTACTGATCGCGCTGTCATTGCTTACCCTCGATGATTGTTTCTAATCACCGAGTGCAACTGGGCTATGATTTCTTATTTTCTTAAAATAAAGTAGTTTTTTAGTTTGACATATTTGTGTAAAGAAGCGCAAAGATTTTGGTTTACTTTAAGTGAAATGCTACGTTGAAGGTGATTTTGAGGTCACACAAGCTAACTTGAAAAGCATTTATACATTATGTTCAATTGTTTTCTAAATATCGTTGTAATAGCGCAAACCTTGCGCGCATAACTTATAATTTTAATTTATTGTTGTTAATAAGTAAAGTTACTTAAAGACTTAACTAAGTTTAATTTCCCAAAAAGTGAACCGTGTTAAATTTTGTGTGCATAGATCGAGAAAATTCGATAAGGTATATCATAGAATAGGCACATACACATATTGACTGCCTCGGTGGCCCATCGGTAGCGTATGCGACTGCTGTTGCTGAGGTCTCGGGTTCGATTCCCGGGTCGGATCAAATGTTTGTATGATCTGCAAATATTTGTTTCGGAGTTTGGGTGTTTTCTATGTATGACATGTATGTATTTACAAAAAAAAGTATACAAGTATTAATTATATCAGTTGTATAGTACCCATAATACAAGCTCTGTTTAGTTTGGGACTAGATGGCGTTGTGTGTTAGATGTCGGAAATATTTATTTCATTTATTTATTAAGAGTATATATATTTATTTCAGTTTACTTATATGTCTATTCAATTAGCATTAACATACTTTAATATTATAAAAAATTAATGTATTTACTTTATTTTTACCATATTTTAATGTATTTATATCTAATACTTTGCATTACATATTCTCGTTAAGTAACCAAAAAAATCAAGGTTACAACATAGTAATATATCACGTGCGATCGTGATAAGTTACATTAATTGAGTTCGCCGTTCGTCAACGTCCATACCATGTTGAACACACCGGTTCTCGTCCGATCACCGAAGTTAAGCAACATCGGGCGCGGTTAGTACTTGGATGGGTGACCGCCTGGGAATACCGCGTGACGTTGGCTTTTTTGGCTGAATTATTATTTTAAATTTAGACTTCTTAAATTCTTTTTATCATCAAATACCTTTTATGCTTTTTTTTACTTTTTTTTGCTGGTGATCGTTTGGGAATATCGCGTTTTTGAACAGATGTCTAATTTTGGATTAATTTAAATATTTTTATTTAAAGATAGATTGATTTAACAAGTATGTAATGTTTATTTCCAGACACTCGTGAATCTAATGCGACAGAATTCGAACCACTGATATCTGCTCATCCATCAGAGACTTACATCACATCCAACGCTGTGGCTAAGCCGTACGAAAGCTATCGTACGTCGGAGCACTACAGGTGGCAGGCCCCAGAGCTATTCTCGGCCAACGAGGAGGGTCAAGTGTTTCCATGCTCCAAATGCGACGTTTACACACTCAGTCTTATTCTATGGGAGTGCTGTAACGGTGAGTTTATTTACCCTTTTTTGTATGTGTACAAATTTCGGATACAATTGGCGGTTACATCGGACTCGAACCGACTAAAAAACTCACGCCGTTACTAACTCACTAGATTTAGCTTAGAAAGGAAATCCCTTGAACTCTGACATATGTTTCTTTCTTCGCCTATATTTGTCAAGTCCCCGCGACACATAAAAGCGGGGAAAATATCTGCCTCCCAACAATGTTCTCCACATTTTTATATCCTAATATTGTATATCTTTTTATACTATTATAATATAGCAAAGAACTAGCTGACCCACGCAACTTTGTCTGCGTCTATTTCCAATCATGCTCGGCTCCTATTGGTGTAACAGTGATGTTAACTATCTTGTCTTGGTACGTCAGCAAAATACACATCTAAAAAAGTAGAAATCGGTTAGATAGTTTCGTACTTCGTCATGATCAACAACGTGAAACGAGTAATAAACATAATAGGTGTATCTAATATCAATATGAAATCTATACCGAGTTATCTTTCAGTTCTGGCTAACGTGATTTGTTATTTTTTTAGGTGAAAGGCATTGATGTTCAGATTTGTCGTTCAGCATTGGAAATCACTTTCACTCTTCTCAAATTACATCCAAATGTGGTTCGCCAGTACATTTCTCGTGTTTTCTTATCTAGTTTATTAGCTATCTTCATATACATCACGAACGTGAACAGTCTTGACCTGAGTGAATACCCATCTTACACAAAACCGGTATTAATTTACTCTTCAGTAGCCTTCCTTACCCTCCTTACCCAAGTCTGCTGCTAATTTGAGGAAATGAACTTATAGGGCGTCAAGTACTCCATAGTAGTCCATATTTGATAGCAGTTACATTAGGTGAAACATTGCCTCGTTTGTTTCCTCTGTGGTAAAAATAAATTTGAGTTCGGTGAATCTGGAAGTAGGTGTCAAACCATAACTAGGTGGCACGTTTCTATTCTCATATCATCGAAGACAGTCCACGCTGGGCAGGATTGATAAATAGTTGTTTCAAGTTCTCCTACTCTTTGCAGTGATGTAGTTCTGCACAGTTTGCTTCCATTGTCGTCTCTTATGATAACCCTGGGGTGAATTACGGTTAAAGAAACTTTATTTCTCAAAAGAATTTACAAAATTCACTTACTGAGAAAACATACAAACATGTTAACAAATAAATCAAATGAGCGTTTTATATAAAACAAAAGTGGGTAGTAAAATATATTTTGCACAACACCATGAACTTAAAATACACTCGAACACAGTAAACACGATTAACTCAAGCAACTGAACCAAAGATGTACGATATTTATAAACATCATCATCATCATCATCAGCCCATCGCAGTCCACTGCTGGACATAGGCCTCTCCAATTTCATCATTATTTATAAACAAGATGGGACATTTGGGTGATGAAACTCTTTATTCTCAAAGTTTTTGTTACCGTACAACTTATACGCTATAAAATTATTGGGTCTGTCTAGACCCAATAATTAATTTATTATTGGGTATATCTATACAGACGTATTAGTCTATACGTCTGTATAGATATCGGGTATAGAATGACAGTCTACTCAATAATTTTACCATAAGCGGCATAACCCTTTTGAAAGTCGGGACGTAGAAGGTATCGTAACCTTTTAATTAAGTTAATCGTAAAGAAGTCCCGCTACCTACAACTAAAACTATGTGTGAAAGTTGAGTAAGTCTAAAAACAGTTTTAGATATTTTTAATCCGTCCGTATTCTTCGTATACTATCGCTATGTTTAATTTCTTTCAGCTTCTATACCATGGAAGAACTTTACCTACGAGAAATTGAAGGAACAGTACACGCTCTGGAAGACCGGAGTACCATTACCGAAGGACGGCACCTATCCCGGCAGCCTGCTGTCTTTGCTACAGTCGGGACTCACTTTACAACGCTATGAGCGCATCGACCTTGAAACTTTGCAAAATACTTTACAAAACGTCAAAGTAAATGTTTTTTTTAATTAATATTATGACCAAAACACTAGTAATATATTTTCCAGTCCAGTACTAAGTTTAAATTTAAAGTTTATGATACATAATTATCAATATGGGAATTAATGCCATCACTGGGTTTACAAATCTTTGAATCATCTCTATTTTGTTAGATTTTTTTTTTTTTTTATATTTAAGCTGCCAAAATGACTCTGCCCTGCCTGATGGAAAGCATGAGCAGAATCCAAGAGTGTTGGTCACCATCCTCAATTCGAAAAAGAACAATGCAGCATGGTGACCCACACTATGGCGGCCTGGTGTGAAGGGGATGGTGAGGGGGATAGGGGGCGTTGGATTGGGGTATGGGCCTCCGGTATCCTCATTCACTCGATGAAACACAGCGTAAGCGCTGTTTCACACCGGTTTTCTGTGAGGCCGTGGTATCACTCCGGTCGAGCCGGCCCATTCATGCCGAAGCGTGGCTCTCCCACGGTGTAAATGATAGATTAGATTTATGATAAACCTGTGGCTACGACTAATTCACCCAATCCCAAGCGACAGGACAGACAGACATGCACATAATTTTCTTTAATTCTCGTAAATATAGACTAATATATAAGTAAGATTAATATTAAATAATACTTATATAACATTTTCAGAGAAATCTCGATGAACTCGGCTATATTATCATACCGGCTCGGTTACCTACAAGGCCAACGTTCAGTTCCACTGGCTGGGACACAACACCCACTGATTCGGAATGTCTCAGTCCTCAAAACATACAGCACCAGGCCGTTGTGCATAACAACCAAGAAAGCTCCACCGAGAGCGAGAAAGACTGCAGTAGAAGTGACGCGAGTCCTCAATACGAATTAATCAGAAAACACACTAATGCGACATATTCTCGAGCTGAGAAGTGCTTCATACCCGACGATGATAACGATAGAACTCCAATAAAAATATACGAACATCCACAAGAAAAAGAATTGTCCAGTGCTTGTTCGACACCGTTAACCAAGATCAGGACAAGAATTAAAGAAATGGAAACCCCAGGAACCTTACACAGAAGTGACTCCACGGAGTACTGCAGCATTTTGAGTCCTAATCGAACAGTCAACTTTGCTGACGAAAGCAAAGAGCACAGCGTAGAAAGGCCAGTGACAAAACTAAGTCGAAGCTTCACTCCTAAATCGTACAAGCCACTTCACATCAAGGTTCCTGAATATAACTTCGATTCTATCAAACCACTGTTGAAAAATAGGAACAGTAATGAGCGTTCTTCGTACAATTTTGATATAAAGAATTATAGTTTGCCCACTACGCCTATAGCTCGTAGTAATAAGTTGAGAAAGAATGCTTGGCTATCTGGTGATATGGGCAGTATTGAGCGAAGTTGTAAAAATAGTGAAGATAATTCTTTGACACCAGAGAAAGAAGGTATGTTTGAAACTACTATAATGTAATATTTTGTTAATATTCCCTAGGTGTGATTCTCGGTGTATAATTGATCGCTTGTGTATAGGAAAAATATACATTTCGAGATAGCTGAGGGGCTTGCTGGCCCGTGAGGCTCGGATGATAACCTGGCCCTACAATGTACGATACGAATGTAGGTACTTGGGATATATATGTCAGCCGGCCCAGCTGATTAACCTTCGTACCGTAGTTAGGATAGTAGTGAAAGTCAGAGACAGATTCGATTTATCTTGTTTATTTGACAAAAAGCTCATTTTAATGTATACAAATCTGTACGTCAGAGCGATCTTGATCTTGCGATTCAACCAATAGGGACGCCGACGTTTCACGTACGTGCAGCGCTGAGAATCAGTTCATTTTTTTTTTAACTCGCGCCGCCAGCGGACGTACGAATGCTTATGTGGCCTACATATGTGATTCGTTCATATGTGATTACACATACATATATAATTTATTCTTTGTTAATTGATAGTTTCTTCATTCATGATCATGAGCTTCCAGCAGTTCTCTCTTAGGCAGGCGGTTTTAGACTACTATACCACGCTTCGTCATTAATATAGTTTCAATTGTTACTAGCTATGTAAAAAATCATGTGAGTCAATTGTATCCTATTTCAAGTTGAATTGAAATGAAAGTTTTAAGTACATGTAGTTCGAATGATAATACAGACTGTAATTTTGTATCTTGGAGCTGATTTGATTAATGGATATCTTAAATTGCTACTAATTAAACTTGTAAAGTTTAGGGCTTGTACATTTTAAAGAGTGTCTTTTTATATGAGTCTGTGACTCTACTCTGCCTCGAGGGAAGCATGAGCATAATGCAAAAGAAGCGGTCACCATAAAACAAAACAACAACCCATAATGTCCCACTGCCGGGCTCGGGTCTCCTCTCAGGGAAGGGTTAAGGCCATACGTCCCCACGCTGGCCAAGTGCGGGACTGGCAAGAATACGTTGTGGCTACGTAAATCTTGCCGTTGGATGTTTTTAAGCCGCCCGAAGGCCTCCAACTAAGCTTTACGACTGTTATCGTATGATAACAATCGGGACCGACTGCTTAACGTGACCTCCGAATCACGGAGACGCTCATGGTAACATGCCACCAGCTGTCACCCATCCAGGTACTGACCGCGCCATCGTTGCTTGCCCTTGATGATTGTTTCTAATCACCGAGTGCAACTGGGCTATGAGCGCCTCCTACTCCTTCACCTCCCCATACTCCATACTCATTCTGAATGCAGACAATGCAACAAACCCGCGGTATAGTGACCTACACTATGGTGCCTACTGATATGTTTCTTCATCATTGAGCCTCCGATCTCACACTCGCCAACAAACATGACAGCATGAGGCTTTCAGATTAGCCATTTCAGTTTATCAGATTACTACGAGTTTAGTGTGAGATTATTGAACACCATTCTACATGTAAGTTGTTATCTTTCCAGTATATTCACTATGTACTTATGTTTCCAGAATCTAAAAGAGTTACACGCGCCCCGCTCGAAATACCTACCACGCCAGAGAACACATCGGCAGACACCTCTAATAATGCAGAAACTGATTTATCTTTCAAGGAAGCGAACTATTCTCCAGAGAGTGTAGACACTATTAGGGATCACATCACAGGATTGCGAAGGTAGGTTTTACAGAATTTTATGTTATATTGATACATAGAGATTTTATTTTAATTGCGAGATTTGTGTCGCTTAGGTTTGAAGGATTGATATAGGGTTGCCTTTTACACCCATGGGATTAATGATATGGGGTGGTGACACTTTTCTTTATCTGTCATGACAGATGTAAATACATTTGCTAATACAGTGAAACCTGGTTAAGGTAGGACCTGGATAAGTGGGGTCCGGATGGCGTAAGAAAGCGGTTCCCGGACCCCTCCCGTCTCAGGCGCAGAGTGGCACACCGTGGTGGTTTAGTGGGTAGTCTGGCTGGTATCAGTCAGGAGTCCCACACGAAGCGAACCCCCTGTACCCGCAGGGGGGGAGCGAAGTGCGTAAAGACATTCCACCACGTCAAAAAAAAAAAAAAAAGACCTGGATAAGTGAGAAACCTCCATTATTGAGAATTCCCATAAGGTCCCGGCTCTTTTTCATCGAATTACCTCTTTTAATGAGACTTTGATGACATGAGGTTTAATGAGATTTGATTTATAGAATTATTTCGATGTTTACTTTAATTGTGACAATATAGTTTAACTCCCTGTATGAGGAGACATTTTATCAGTTTGGAACAGGTTTTGACATGTTCATTTACAAAGTTTGAATTTCTTTTGTACACCTTTGTTTTTAAAACAAATAATTAATCAACAACCCATAAAATCCCACTGCTGGGCTCGGGTCTCCTCTCAGGAGAGGGAAAACAAATAAATACCTACACCTAATTCATAACACCAAAAATACGCTTTTTTATTGGCGTATCCACTTCTCTAAATGGAATAAGAGAACATTTCGACCTCTATAACTAGAATTTTGGGCCTCCATAAATAAGATAACTATAATTTTAAACTTGTCTAATTGGAAAACTGCATAAAATCTTTGGCCCCTTGAGATCCCAACTAATCAAGTGTCACCGTATATGTGTAAATACATTTGCTTTTTATAAATGTTCAGAAACTAGATTTGTCTAATGAAATGAAGTATTTTCTTTATATTTTAGAACAATTCCACCTCACGATTTCTTGTCGCCGGTGAGTGACGAAACAGTACGAGATCGTATGAGTTCATGTTCTTTGAAGTCCTCCCAGGACCGCACCAATGCCAAGACGAAGATAGAGGAAGATGTACTCGCTAACGTCAACGTGAAACCTCTAGTGGCCATACACGAACGCTGGATATACGAAGCCAATCGTAAAACAGGCCGATCCATGTCTCTGCCGGAAGATAACAGGTATTATTTAAATAAATCGGTCGTGTTACGAAGTATTATTCGTGTGTAACACCTTTCCAATCGCTTTCCTGCAATCTGTGAAAGTGATGTTGTAAAAAGGGACAGAAGTGTGTAACAGGAAGCTGAGAAATTGGGGAGAGAGATGGTAGGTGAGTTGATAGTAAACTCGATAACAACTAACTCTTAGGAAAATTATATTTGCTGTATACAGTATGACTTTTGAAAAGATCTCAAATGTTGTGAAATTCCTTACTATATAAGATACTACAAAATTCTATACTTAACGGAAACTTTCAGTTTTGGATATTTAATTCAGATAAAGCTCACTACGTTCTTGGCTTTGCCGTTTATGTGTGAGTAGAATGGAGTTTGTACCCTTTACAACTATCTTTTACCATTAATAAATTACAGATTGCAGTTGAAATAATTACTAGTCATGAACATCCATTTAAACATCCGTACCCGTGATAAACTCCAGGTATAATCCGATCAACGATTTGAACCAACAATAATTTACAAACCAACAAAGAAACACATAGGTGAAGTTAATAAAAGCTTGTTTAGGGGCTGTCCATTAATCATGTGAGGCTCGAAAGGGGGGGGA
>PKRV01000139.1:23290-207648 GCA_003709505.1 Hyphantria cunea
TTTTTTTCTTTAAAAAAGACAACTCCCGTATTAGGAATATACATCCTGTGTCATGGGGGACTTTACAAACATACATGAAACGGACACAAAGTACACCCAGACTTAGAACAACAATTTATGGATTACACAGTGTTGTCCCATGTAGGATTTGAACCCACAACACTTGGCGCAGTAGGAAGCGGTGTGTAAAAAGGTGTGTCTTTAAAGTGGTTCCATGCCAAAATTCATTCAATTTCGGTGCAGCGGTTGAGCCATGAAAGTGTTACAGACAGACAATATTACTTTCGAATTTACAATATTAGTGTGGTAGTTAAGGTTTTTATTTCATGGAATTCCTTGTCGGTTCTTCACTCATTAATGTAACTTCGATAAATGGGGTTACAAAATATTAAAACAATTATTCTATTTGAATTATTTCCTTTATATAATATTATTAGTTCTTAAGATAGTACTCAGTATAGATAGTTATATTAAGTAAACACTATGGGCACCAAAAATAATAATATCTAAAATAATTTTATTTATACAATGATTCAGGCCCTCATTGGGAGCAGTTTTGTCACGCGCGAGATATGGTGGCAAAGAGCATGAATTTTGTACGAGAGCCAGCAGAAGTAGCCCGAAAGAAAGATGTCGAGAAAGGGTAATTTATTATATTTTATGTATAGGTATTTTAGATAGAAAACTCTTTATTTGCACACTATAATATTACAGTTAGAAGAGAGTACATAAAATGTGAAACGGAATGTACAAAGGGCGGCCATATTGCCAAAAGCAATCTCTTCCAGGCAACCTTTTTTTTTCTTTTTCGCATTGAGGATGGTGACCACCACTCTTGGATTCTGCTCATGCTTACCATCAGGCAGGGCAGAGTCATTTTGGCAGTTTATACATAAATAAAAAAAAACCTTGTCTTTACTGTTTACTGTCTGATAGACATCACTATATGAACTACTACGGCGTACCTAAGCTTTAGTAGTGATACTGAAATTGCGTGGGTGAAGACATCAAAATGTATCGTCGTAATTTTTTTAGCTTACCAAAAAATTGAAAATTAAACTCGATCATTTTTTGCGTTCTTTGTCAGTCGTTATCGTGTAATATTTTAGCGACGTTACTATTACAAGCGCTGTTGCCGTGTGTGTGTCTTTCCTCTTGCCAAAGTAGTCAATTAAAGAGTAACTTTAAACTTATCAGATCATCAGTTTATTTCAGTATATTTTTCTTTACAGAACTTCGACGGACCCGCCTAAAGACGAATTCAAATTAGACCAATCGACAGACACTAAAAGCATCGAATCGTTTATAAAGGATTTAATTCGAAAGGAGTTCCAACACCTCATGAATGAAATGTCGGACGACGTTTCCGTCACTTCAGGGACCATAAAACACGAAGATATTTTAAACAAAGGTGTTGCTAATATATTAGAGAGTTTAAATAATAACGAAGATAAAACAAAAAAGGACACTGTGAAGTCGTTTTCTCGTGTGAAAATCAACGGGAATAATAAACCTTTGTTGCATATTACGTTTAGTCGCTCCGGAGAAAACAGTCTGCAGGTACTTGATAACTGCGTTAATGTGACTATCTGCGAAAACGGTGGGAAGGAAAAACTCAATCAATCTATGGAGGATACACTCGTTGAAGATGTTCATGTTAACTCCTTGAAACGGTGCCAGGCTTTCAATGCTTTACAGGTTCGTGTGATTTATATACCATTCAATAAATTTTGATCTAAATTATATTGTGCCAGGACAGTTTGCAAAAAATTTATTCTTAATAATTAATCTTAATAAATTATTCCTAAAAAAGTTACAAGTTGTATAAAAAAGGATTGAGAAAATAGAAAGATATTGCGGACTCTTCTTTAAATTCTAAAGTACTTGCAACGAATTTTTAATGAATGTTTACCTAAAAAAATCATATTTTGAGTTGTAGTTAAATTTGAGTTCGCCATTCGTCAACGTCCATACCATGTTGAACACACCGGTTCTCGTCCGATCACCGAAGTTAAGCAACATCGGGCGCGGTTAGTACTTGGATGGGTGACCGCCTGGGAATACCGCGTGACGTTGGCTTTTTGTTGTCAATTATGACTGTCTTTAAAATGAGCATTTCGAAGTAATTCTTATATTCTAAAACAAGACTTCTACAAAAAAATAGCAATATATATTTTTATTGTTTTGCAGGAAGCTAGAAGTACCGAGGACTTGTACATAGACGACGACCTATCGACAATGCAAGACAACTTTAGCGGCAAAGTGAAATTGATACCACTTCACGGTTCTTTGCATGAAATACTTTGTGAAAAGGAGGACGACTGTTGTCTCATCAAAGTGAAACAGGAAAATGGTTGCGACACGATATACTTCAGATGTGACAACTCGGACACAGAATCGAGAGATGCTATCGACGGCTGTATTCACGATCACGCACAAGACACGGTCGTCTTCAAACGGAGCATATCTCTCGTCGAAGAGAGAATTCAACGCATATTTCCTAAAGATAAAAGGGCGACGACCCCGGTATTGGCCCGAAGAGCGAAACCACCAGAGAAAGTACGGCCCAAGTCGGAAATATTCGTGCCTAAGTTGAGTGTAGAATCGCGAGCGAAGAGCGTCAGTACCCCTTCCTTGCCGACTAGCGATGAGATAGAAGTCAATATAGAAAATGTTTTCTGTTACCAAGATTCTTCATCAGACGAGTGCTTGAAGTGTCAAGTGGAGAACGACGATTTTGAGCTCATCGAGCGAAAGATTGAGGAAGACCTCGCGAACTGCAACAAATCATCTACGATGTGCGGTTGTTTGGAGAAAATATCTGAAGAGAATCTGTCTCTTTTGAATGACGATTTGGACAAGGAGTGATATATTCTGTTGATCCAGAATAATTTGCTAAAATTATCGCTAAGAAGCCATAAGTACAAATTACTGCATAACTTTGTGTGGAGTAAATTACTACATACAGTTTCTGCTGATTGTATTGTGATGTCCAATTTGTCAAGTACAATGTTATAAGATTTTATATTGCACTTTTGTCAGTGTACCTTAATCGTGTCTTTTTGCCGTCCAATTTGTACTCGCATTTGGAAAACCCAAAGATTTTTAATAGGTTTTCTTTTATTTTAGATTATTACATATTTTAATTATTGTGTTTTAGTAGTTACATTGCAAGGCTATGTGATTTATTTTAGTTTAAGTGGCACCTAAACATTCCACTGTTGTGATTTATAGAATAGGTCGCACCTTCTGAAGGTTTCCCTTTTTATATTTAGTTCTGTAATACCTTTAATTTTTTTATTGTTGTTTTATTAAATTTCATTTTTAAATTGTATTAAATATGCCAAAGGATATTTAAGTCCCTGTTGTATTCAACTTTACAGTCTTTGATTTTCTAAAATGTAACTCGATTTATAAACTGTTATATTGCCTACTTGGTTTCAATTTTATTTCATATTGTTACTAGTGATTTAGTCGTGTGGATGTGGTTGATTTTAGATATAACTGTTAAAATAAAGTTTTGTATTTCAAGTTTTGGTTTCATTTAAAACAGGCTGCAGTATTGAAAAGAGGATATGACTCAAGATAAGTTGTGCATAAAAAAACCTAGTTTTCATTTTCCTATGCTTTTTTTGTTTAATAAAGCCCGTTTTTGCCTAATTCCCTTTATTATTTTTTTTAAAAATACTCGTAATAGGGAATATTTTTTTCTCGGGTTTTCTTTATTTCTTAGTTTGATCATTTACGTCTCTAGAACATAAAATTCAAACGCCGCCATTTTGCGCGTCATATCAATGACATTTCGTGTTTGTTTACTATTCAGTATTTCAATTACTTTATATTTATTTACGGTTTCATTGCTAATAAAATCATGGAAGGTAATTTTTCTCACAAACACTACTAACACAGTTTGTATTTCGACTCAAATTATTGATCGCGTTAAATTCTCAAATTATTAAAGTAACTTTCGTTTTTATTTTTTATGTGTTTTATATGAGTCGTCAGCGAGGATTTTGTTGGATGTGAGTATGTATATTAGTAGCCGCAAATGTATTATTTTAAAACATTTCGTAAGTGATTTCATACTAATAGAGTATTACGTACTAATAATACAACATATATTTTAATATATTTATTTTAGAAAAGTATTACTCTAAAATAATGGTGTTAATTTTGATTGGCAATGATTAATGTTTTGAAAAGTTTGTAATGTAAATATTTGTTTATTGTACCTGTAAACTGTTTCGTCTGCGTTGTGGTGCACAAACGTTTTGCGGGTTTGCAAATATTCACATAATTACGTCCACATTCTGTAATTCCTGCTACATTGCATTCTGTTTGTGGAGTTTCTTAGCAAATAACAACTAAACATTTTTAATTAGAGAGGGTTTCGGTTTGGTTTTTGCTTGTAAACTTTCACAACAGATTAATATATAACCTTAAAAGCAGCTAGCCAGCTTGTTTACCCGTAGATGGTGCCCGCATCAGTGGGGGCAGGTGCTGGGACGTGCCCGGATGTCTTAAATGCATTTTGCCTTTTTGTCATTCTGTTAAAGTACTGTTATTAAATTTAAGTACCTATGTAATATAAAGACAAATAAAGTTTTTTTATTCTTTATAACAGCCACAGGATGCCTTGAATACTTCAATCCGCAGAGTGGCCCAAAATTTAAAAAAGTGACTATCTACGTCACATTTCGCTTCGACCAATAGTGATGCGTTTTGTTAGTTTGAATTTCCTCCCTTAATGTTAACTTTTTGTTTAATATTTTCGGGGTTTTACTAATTTAAATCTAAGTATATTGTAAAGACTTAGAAAAGAACAAGAAAGTAAGTAAAGAAGTTTGTAAAGAAAGTAAAGTAAAGTTTGTAAAGACTTAAGACTTACTTAGATCTAGAAAAAAGTATTTGTGTCAATTAATAAAAAATGCATATTCCCTATTATTCAGATTGATGTATAGGTAAATAGTAGTGAACTCTACATGAGGTCTTCTAATTTAATTGATATAAATCGATAAAACCAACTAATATATAATAATAATAATTTAAAGACTTTATTATTCAGTTCCAAACTTTTATTAGTAAAATATATGAAAAAATAATATCGCCTGCTCACCAAATATACAACCGGAAGACACAATTTATGTAAAAATCTGTCAACAATAAGCTTACAATAACATTAGGCAAATATTTCATTAAAAATATGCCTAATTTTAATTATAATATGGCAAATACGAGTATACTGATAATATACTACTAAGTAGAATAAAATAGAATAAAATTTTATTGTACACCAATTGATACAGTTTATGAGCTAAACAATATAATGATCATGTACAAAAGTTAGTTAATGAGTGAAATAACTTTATAACCAATAATTATAATATTGAGTATAGATACTGGGTTTACAATGTAAATCACGTTTTTAACACTTTGATTTCTATTGTTATATATTTAACATTTTGGTTTGAGTATTAATATTGCATTTACACATATATTGTTTTTGTTTTATAAACATATTTTGTTTTTGGCAATGACAGTCAAGTAACCACTTTATTTACTTACGAACCTATCGTAAATGCGTTAATTCCCATAGTATTCCCCATAGATATTATAACGCCGATAGTTTACAAGTTGAGGCAGTAAAAAAGTTTTATTTTCTTGGTATGTGTTAAGTGTAAGTGCGTTTAGGAGTTTTTCTCATTGGTTTTGATGTAGACGGCCTTGACTTCGGTATAGTTCTTGATGCCGTAGGGTCCGTTCTCCCGCCCCACGCCGGACTGCTTGTAACCTCCGAAGGGCACTTGCGGGGCGAACACGTTGTAATCGTTCACCCACACTGTTCCAGCGCGCAATTTCTGTAATACACCAAAAAGAGAATTATTATTAATTCTGGATAAATCATACCCTCATCCCATCCGTGTTTGCAACTTTGCGTCTGAAGTGGAATGGATTTCGGAAAGACTACGAGTCATGTAAATCACCAGGAGACCTTTTTAGAAAGATACAGGGGCATAGGGGTAGTAAATTGTAGTAACGCTAAGTCAATCAATCAATCAACAACCCATAATGTCCCACTGCTGGGCTCGGGTCTCCTCTCAGGAGAGGGTTAAGGCCATACGTCCCCACGCTGGCCAAGTGCGGGTTGGGGACTGGCAAGACAGCGTTATGGCTACGTAATCTTACCGTTGGATGTTTTTAAGCCGCCCGAAGGCCCCCAACTAAGCTTCACGACTGTTATCCTATGATAACAACCGGGACCGACTGTTTAACGTGACCTCCGAATAACGGAGACGCTCATGGTAACATGCCACCAGCGGTCACCCATCCAGGTACTGACCGCGCCGTGTAACGCTAAGAATTTCGGCTAACAGAATATATTACATTGGCCGAATGCTGAACTATATGGATATTTATAGAAGATCGTTTATGTTACCTGGATCATCTCGTTAGCGCGGTCCAAGTCTTTGGTGAAGACGGCGGCGGCTAGTCCATAGTCGGTATTGTTGGCTCTCTCCACTACCTCGTCGATTGTCGAAAACTTCATGATTTGTTGCACAGGCCCAAAGATCTGGAATACACAAAAAAATTAATTAGTTAATTTATAAAATGTTTGAAGATCTCCAATTTCACGAAATGTAGTTCTTTATTAAATTTCAAAGTAGACTATACTGCCTGTTTTAAATGTATTTACGCCCAGTTTCACCATCAACCGATAATGTCCCTGATAGACAATTATGAACTTATCTGTCGAATAAATACAGATTTCGGTTTCACAGGTCTTGGATAGAGAAATATATGACAGAAACACAATATCAGCAAGACTCTTTATATGGAACTGGTGAAACTGGCCCTGAGAATACAAAGTTAAAATAAAGTTTTTGATTATTGATAGCAAAGAGTGAGCTCACAAGTTATTTTTTTAAGGTCGGTCGGCCTTTTCGAAAATAACCCTCTCCGCCAATGAACGCCTGCAACTCAGTTATTTTATTCCAATAACTACCAATACCTTTGAATTACATTACGTACAGAGGTATTTAAGTCAATAGTGAACTACGGCATTTACTTTTCTACATAAGTAAATAGCATAGAACCACAAAATAAGGTGGTAGGGAGTAGCCATACGCAGGTGTTCCATTCTGTCAAAGTATAAGCCCAAATGGGCCTACGCGTGAAATTTTAAATGTTTAGTTTTTATTGTTACGAGTGAGTATCATAGTGACAAGCGAACATTTTGCATCATCATGGGGTACCATCTACAAAATGAAGTTTGGAGGTCAGCAGACGTATCCCTCGCGATCATGAGCGGCCTTTTTTAATTAGTGTTATTTTAGTGGACAAAAATGTGATGACATCGAGCCTGGACTGGAGTCCAGGCTCGATGTTATCTATTCACTTCCTTCGTGATCGACGTGGTATCTTCCTGCCAGGTATTTTTCCTTCTAAAATAAGTCTTAGGATTCATGTTGAGGGCCCCTTCGCATGGGCAAAGAAGGCCACTTTCTTCTTATATATATTAGCCGCACTCGCACTTCGCCCGCTTTAGCACTTTGACGTTGGATGTAAAAGTAGTCCACGGTACATATATGCGAGTCTAAAACGTGTGCCAAAAATTAACCCATCTTTTGTTTGATGTTCGGTGGCCTGTGGTGCTCTGTTGTAAATAGTTACCTCGTACTTGGCGATGTCCATATCATCTTGTACGTTCCCGAAGACGGTGGGTTGTACGTAGTACCCGCGATCACCAAGCGCTCCTCCTCCCGCGAGGAGTGTGGCGCCCTGACGCTTACCGCTCTCGATCAGATCCAGAATCTTCTTATGCTGTTCGCTGTCCACCTACCCGCAAACGTTACGTTACTTAAGATAAAAAAATTGCACCTAGTAAATTGAAGCTTTAAATAAGAGATAGAAAACTTGATACGAACCTGTTACTGATCAATTTGATTTATCAATGAATAACTTAAGACAGTAGTATTTTCAAAGTAAATTTGATGGATGTAATCTTTATGTAATGAGAAGGTTTTATAAGAAATAGATTTTGGAAATATCATTACCTAGACGATGAAAAATCGTAACTCGATCAACTTCTAAAGAAGAATAATAGGCGAACTATTTTGACGGATCGACAGATTTCAGCACATTCGTGATTTTTTGTATTTAAAATTCTGTATCAAGTTTGAAGGGATGTTTGTTGGAATATTCGCGTATTTGTATTTTATTTTTAAATTATATTTTTCTTACTTTTGGATAATAACATAATCTAAGCGGTATAAATAATTATCAGGTAAATATACTTGTGGTCCCTGTTCTGTTTCAGGCTTGAAAGGGTCTCCAACGACTCGTCGCTTGGCGCGAGCCGCCGATAGTTCCACGAACTTATCATATATAGACTCGTGCACGTAGGTTCGGGATCCTGGAAAATATAAATTTGTATTTCAGAAATCTTTGTAGTTACGTTATTATTACACAAAGGCTTTATTCTTGAAGCTAATAAAATTTTGTTTTTTATAAACAAAATTGGTCTGCTAAAGTCTGCAAGTGCAAATTCATCTTGGAAATATCCGGGTATTCGACGATCAGATTAGCTCTTGGTTGAGTACGGTTCAAAGATGCTACACTCACCAGCACAGCAGCATTGTCCCATGTTAAAGAAAAGCGCGAAGTGCGCAGCCTCAACTGCCTTCTCCAGGTCCACGTCACCGAAGATGATGTTGGGCGACTTGCCGCCCAGCTCTAGCGTAACTCGCTTTAGTGTACCGGACACTTCACGCTGAATCAACTTGCCTACTTCCGTTGATCCTGGAAAGTAAAGATAAATATATAAATTAGAACATCTCAGGGCTTTGAAGGTCAGCGACTTCTATGAACCTGTAAAACATTCCAGATCTTGGGACAGTTGGATGGTAATATACAAATTATATCATCAGTTAAAATGCGATACGAGCTTAACCGTTTTTTAGTTTTCAATTACTGATCTGAAAATTTACTGAATGGCATTGTATTGTTTAAAATAAATGCTTAGTAATAAAAAAGTACTTTCGAAAATTTGACACCAGCCCTATTAGACGTACCAGTAAAAGCAATTTTGTTGACATCGGGATGATGGACTATAGCAGCGCCGGTGTCACCAAAACCTGGCAGCATGTTTACCACGCCAGGAGGGAACCCAGCTTCCTATTGACAAATATGTACATTACAAGTCAATATCTCTGGAAAAAGGTTTATACATACTATAAGCTTTTAATGTAAATTCCTAGAAAAATTATAGATCTCAAAAGACAGTGACGCTTATGTAGTCGCGTTTACATTAAAGAATGTAGACCCGTTGGAATAATCGTCACTATCTTTTGAGATCTATTTTTGTATAACTAAAGAGATTTCGATGTAATCATTAATAATTTTCGTTTAGAAAAAAAATATAAAATAAAGATGCAAGATAAAAAAAAGAAAATCTCAAAGTATCATGACGGCCTCAAACCAATAATTATAACTGTTAATTAAACATTCTTAAATGCTACTAGTTATTACTCTTATTAAAATTATCTTTATCATGACTGTGTATTTAAACATCGGATTAAATGGTCGTTATTTCTTTAGAAAAAAAAATCAACAGTATTTATAACGATATCATATTGATGTTTATACGTATATTAAAAATCTAGGTTTAATGAAGAGTCTAACAAATGTTCGGATGTTTTATAAAATCTAAAGTTGAACTAAATTTATTAAAATATAAATATAATATAAATAAATATATTATCGGACATTTTAACACACAACGCCATCTAGTCCCAAACCAAGCAGAGCTTGTACTATGGGTACTAGACAACTGATATTAATACATACATACTTTTTTTTTGTAAATACATAAATATTATACATAGAAAACACCCAAACTCCGAAACAAATATTTGCAGAGCAAACATTTTGTCCGACTCAGGAATCGAACCCGAAACCTCTAGCACAGCAGTCGCATCGCTTTCTTACGACATCCAGATCAGACTTGAAAGAAACCTTATACCAACCTGTCGAGAGGCCATGTCCGGAATTGAATTGCTAAATGCTGTTGATAACGATGATTAAAATAAAAACTAGAAAAAAGTACCTTGACAAGTTGAGCAATGTACAGGGCGGTAAGCGGTGTCTGTTCAGCGGGCTTCATGACGACAGTGCAGCCGGTGGCCAATGCAGGTCCTAACTTCCACGCTGCCATCAGCAAGGGAAAGTTCCATGGTATAATCTGACCGCATACTCCTGTGAAGCAATTATAGTGGAATGTATTGTAAGTAAATAGTCGTTGTACTTTGACCAGTTATAATGTCAGTCAACTTGACTTGTTGGCTGCCTACTACCAATCAAAAGTTTTTATTTTTTTATTTTTTTTTATATATTTAAGCTGCCAAAATGACTGCCCTGCCTGATGGAAAGCATGAGCAGAATCCAAGAGTGGTGGTCACCGTCTTCAATGCGAAAAAGAACAATACAGCATGGTGACCCACACTATGGCGGCCTGGTGAGAAACTTTTTCACGCCCCGCTTAAAGGACCCGGGATCATAGTGGGAAGGAAACACGTGCGCTGGTAGTGAGTTCCAGGTTTTGACCGCTCGGCACAGGAAGGAATTACCGAAGCGAATGTATGTCTTCCACTTTAAAGCGGTGACTTTTAGAAGTCACCGGCCTTAGGGCCGGCACGTGTTGTTCTGTAGAGGAAGGGAGAGGGGGGGATCAATTGGAAGAGCTCTTCAGAACACTCACCATGGTAAAGGCGATAAAGGACTGCCAAGGAGGCGATATCTCTACGCAACTGTAGGCTCAAGGGTCTCGGTGGCTTCGGGACTATCGATAATACGGATTGCTCGCCGCTGCAACCAGTCTAGAGCGTCAAACAGGTACTGTGCGGCACCTTCGCAAAGGTGAGAACAGTACTCCACGCACGAGCGAACCTGGGTCTTGTAAAGAAGACACAGATGCCCGGGCGAGAAGAACCGTCTCACCCTGTTTAACACACCTAGCTTCCGTGAGGACGCTTTAGTGACACTCTCAACGTATTCGCGTGGGTTGAGGTCTCAGCAGATATCCATGCCCAGGATAGCGAGCCTATTTTGTAATGGCATTTGAGTGCACTGAAAAGTGGGAAGGGGAAGGAATGGAGACATTTTGGCTGAGAACGCGCACACCTGTGTTTTCTTGGCGTTGAACTCGACCAGATTATTACAGCCCCATTGAAAAATGCGGCCCAGAACATGGTCAAGTTCAGCGACAACTTCTTGTCGTCTTCCTTCAACATCTGCTGGTTTGTCAGAGGACTGTCCAAAATAGTGTCCATGAACTGTGCTGTCGTCTGCATAACAATGCAGTTTACGGGTTGGATTCCTGGATCGGAGTAAATGTTTGTATGATCTGCAAATATGTGTATAGGACTTTGCATATTATCTATGCAAAATATAATATGTAGGTATTTATAAATAAAAATTATTTGTATATGTATTCTATCAGTTAATCTAGCTATCATAACACAGGCTCTACTTAGTTTGAAGCTAGATGGCGTTGTGTGTAATATGCCTGAAATATTTATATTTTTCTTAATTTTAGCGATTGTAAAAATAATTTTGTAACAAAAACTATCAAACAAACGTCCAGGGACGTTACTTTCCCAATCTGAGATTTGTCTCAATCATAATTATCACGTAAAGAATATAAACTTATTTCTTTACTTCGTGGCAATAATGATTAGCTTGTAAACAGTTAGGTGGTATTATAAAAGAAATATTCGCTTCTCGTCAGTACCGCAGTTCTTCAAATTAGCATTTCTTCTTATTCTTTCCAACCGTATCATTTTACTTGTTTTTTTTTCTTCCATGTCTTAATGTCACCCCCAGGCTTGCGTTTAAGGAGGACGGAGATCGTTTTGCGGTTTTATGTAGTACATATGTTTATAAAGTCCCTCGCGATATGATATATTATACCTACTGTAAGAGATTTAAAAAAAAGGAAATAAATTTCCGCCTTACGCTGCGTTCTGGCCTTGTACAGAATGGAAAGATGCCGCCGACTCGGTACAATTATAATAATTGTATGTGGAATTTACATATTGACAACATGACTTGCTGTTTATACATGTTGAAATATTATATTTGCCTACTTGATATTCTTATCGCAGTGTGTATGAGGTAAGTACTTTATAATAAAGTTATACGAACGATTTGACCTTGTTAAAAATGACAAACAGTTGTAGGTAGGTATAGTCCAAACCAAACTTTATGGCGGTTCTGAACATCATGCGTGTCGATGCGCAGAATAGTTTTAGGTATCAGCGAGACGTAAAGGTGTGCGGGTGTGTGTGTTTGTGTAAAATTAAAAAACCTCTTTTTAAAAATGAAAATAAATACGTTTTTATGACTTTCGATTTTAACAAATATCGATTAAACAACTACCACAAGCATGCGTATTGGACATCCCTTTTTAGTTACTTCGAGTGTAAATGCGCTAGAGTTCGCAGAGCCTATGTCCATACTAGCCAAGAAACGGCCGTATAGTCCTAATTCTGTTATATTATCTTACTTACTTATTTTATTATTGAATGTTTTATGTATTTTACGTAAACTTTTCGATGATTACATAGGTATTTGCCGAGTCGATTAAAATGCCTCGCGGGGTGTATAATCTTTAAACTCAAAATCATTTATTTCTGTAAATAGGATTTTACAAACACTTTTACAAAGCCTATATTAATATTATATAAACTAGCTGACCTGGCGAACGTTGTTATATACAAAAAAAATTGTCAAGTAAAAAAATATTAGGGGTGGGGTAACTTTATTATTTAGGGGTATGGAAAATAGCTGTTGGCCGATTCTCAGATCTAACCGATATGCATATATATCACAAAAATCGGTTCAGCAGTTGGTCACAAACACGGTGACACGACAATTTTATACATTAGATAAAATTTTAAATAATGTCTATGATTAATATTTGGAATCATTTTATTTTCCTCAAACATCTCAGAAATAACCCTTTAATGTGTATTTAGAAGGTTAAGAATGGGTAGGCACCCATTCATATTTTTATAAAATACTAAAATAGCTTTGCTTTTGCTTTGCCTCGCGTTAGGTTTGATTTTGAGTGAAGGAATAATTGTTAAACACAGTAAATAAAAAAAAACTTCCTTTACAAATCCAGGTGCCAACACCACTAAACTATTGGGCTATTGGGCTTACTCGTGAGCAAGTTACGTAGAACTTGGTCATGAGAGATGCTTCTCTCATGACCAAGTTCTACGTAACGTAACGTAACGTTTTCTCTTAAATCTATCTCAACAAATTTGAGTGTTTATTCTTGAGACTCGTTTAGTGTCATCGTAAAGTAGATTTTGAGGGGAAACTGCAATCGTTTTAATTTGAAACGGAAGATCGTTTGTAAACAAAGGAATTTGTGTTACGCATACAGTTTTCACTATACTGCTATTTAAACTTACTATTAGTCTGGTTCCATTTCATAATTAAGGGTGTTTTAAATTTGAAGAACATACACGTGGACATCCCGTCCACACGTAGAATAAGCCTATGGCTATTTAAGCTGGAATAGGGTGTATGTAAATCGAGATAGTATATTTTTATAAGATCAATGTACATCTTTTAATTAATACGTGGGTCTATTGTTATACCTCTTTTTAATACGCGGGGAATGCTTTTTATTTATTTCATTTACAACTTTATACACAAGAAGTACAATGGCGGACTTAATGCCATAAGCATTCTCTAACAATCTACTTTCAGGTGATGCGGAAATGAATATAACGGTGCACTAAACTTTGATAAATTAATTTAAAATAGGCAAAAATAACTAAAATTAAGTAATATAATATATTTAAGTATACATACAAAAATAGATACATACATATCTACATATATACACATATAAAACTTATATACATACATATACATAATAAAACAGTATCAAATTTGTTATGATTCTGCTAAGTTTTGGATGAGGAGAGCTTTTTTTGTCAATAAGGAAGTTAGTAAGAATAAATTAAAATGCTTTTAATTTTTTTTTGATCAACAGTATTATAAGTTTAAGCAGAATACATTCGAATCTTTATGTTATCCCTATTCTAACCGTAAGCTGCCCTAAAAGCCGCAAAAGATGCTTTCAAGTACTAAAACTTTTTCTAGCCATTGAGTCTTTTAAACCTATTCTACATATTAATATCAAATATTTAAACTGGCCACATAATTTTCAATAATAGCACCAACACAGTAAAGACCTCAATAATAACAAATTCTAACATAAACTGAAGGAAATATTAATAAAGAAAGCCTACTATAGCATTGGGGAGTTTTTGCCAGATACTATTAATTAAGCCTCGTATTTATTTGTGTGATAAAATTAATTTTTTGTTTACTTTAATTTTAGTATTTCATATTTGATATTGCTGTAATACGACAACATGACATTTTTCTTATCATAAAAAAAATTGTACGCTAGCTATGGCAAAATATGTTTTAAGTACTATACTGTATTTTACACTATGACAGCTTGTTAATCCATGTTTTATGCCAATAAACTTATCTATCTTATCTTAATCAAGCTTGTACGTAATATATAAAAAACTAGCTTTTTTCCTCGGCTCTACTCGCTTTATATCGGTTATCGTGGTAAAGTGAAGCCTATGTCCTTCCCCCAGAATCAAAGTATCATTATGCCAAATTTAATTGCATTGCCAAATAAAATGCAATCTCGTTGCCCTCCAATGGTTTTAAAACATTACCCTCCTTCTGACGCAGTCAGGTAAAAGTCTTTTTAAAATTAAATAAAGACCAATTTGATATATTCTTGAAATGACTTAATTATTGTCATGAGGCTAAGCAAATTTAGTTTCGTCATAATGAGAGAGGATTCTATGTGATGTGGCCTTCACCGTCTTAACAAAGACTTAACTTAAATAAATAAATAAACATTTTCAGACATCTAACACATAACGCCATCTAGTCCCAAACTAAGCAGAGCTTGTATTATGGGTACTAAACAACTGATATAAATACATATATACTTTTTTTTGTAAATACATACATATCATACATAGAAAACATCCAAACTCCGAAACAAACATTTGTAGATCATACAAACATTTGATCCGACCCGGGAATCGAACCCGAGACCTCAAGAACAGCAGTCGCATACGCTACCGCTGCGCCACCGAGGCAGTCAACTTACTTTGTTTAGAGAAGCGAAAGTTACATAATTCTAGTTTACTATAGGTTTTGGTATTAGACACAAATCATTCCACTTTTTTCATATAGAATCGACACGAAAAGGAAGGAAATCAGAAATAAAAACGTGTTTTTAGTGTTCGTAATCTATTCTAGTGACTGGTAGACATTGTTATGGCCGATTATTTTTTAATACTACGTAAGTATTTTCTTGATTTATACAGTCTGTTCTAGTTTAATTATTTGTTGCATAGGTATATTTAAACATCAAGATGTCAAGTTTAAGATAGTCAGAATTCCTAAAAATATTTTAGCGAAACAATAACATGACATAAGTTTTCTTCTAGAAACGAAAAACAGTTTTTGTTAAATAGGTGGCTTTCTTTTGAGCCCCATCTAATCATTACACAGAACTGTGCAGTTTCTTCAATAGTGATAGCATGAAATAAGAATTATTCATTGATATCACAAATGAATAAATTTAGTCCGCTATCAGCTAAGTGTGCAATTTTTTACATAGTATAAAACGGAGTGGCGTAAATCGAGATAGTATATTTTTATAAGATCAATGTACATCTTTTAATTAATACGTGGGTCTATTGTTATACCTCTTTTTAATACGCGGGGAATGCTTTTTATTTATTTCATTTACAACTTTATACACAAGAAGTACAATGGCGGACTTAATGCCATAAGCATTCTCTAACAATCTACTTTCAGGTGATGCGGAAATGAATATAACGGTGCACTAAACTTTGATAAATTAATTTAAAATAGGCAAAAATAACTAAAATTAAGTAATATAATATATTTAAGTATACATACAAAAATAGATACATACATATCTACATATATACACATATAAAACTTATATACATACATATACATAATAAAACAGTATCAAATTTGTTATGATTCTGCTAAGTTTTGGATGAGGAGAGCTTTGGCCTTGAATGCTATAACATATATATGCAGCTAACCTCATAACCGTCATAAAGTTTGGTTCGGACTATACATTTTAAAATGGAATATTCGGAACACATTAATGCTTATAAGTTGAATATCATATTGTTTTTATCTTCGTATCTTTGTTGAGTCATTAAACATCACCAATTAGCGCTTATTTTGCACTCTACGAGTAATTTTAATATAAATAAGGTAGACTAAATGTAGTTTAAGCTTAATTAATGTTAATAAATAATATTATAATCATCTTTAATTGTGTTGTGCCCGTCAGAGTGTAAAAATATAGTTGTAAATGGATAGGGGTCCGTCGGGGTAACAGGAGTTTCCTTCTAAGGTTCCTAGTTCCCCGACTGCTGTTACTCGAGACGAAGTGTGGTTTTTAATCGTTCGAGACCGACATAACCACCCGGTGGGATGGTTTTGTGGGTAATGAATCGACTAAATGCCGTAATTTTAATATCTTAAAAAAGACCGCGATACCTATCTCATGCTCGGAACGCTGCTACCACATCAGCGTTCCGAGCATGAGATTGGTATCTCCACGTCCCGCTGAGAACCAAAGAGATCTAAAACGACTTCTGCGCATCTAACGAATCTGGCCAAGTTTCGAGCCAGTCTCTGTACATCGATTGATCAGATTAAGACTTAGTGACATATCCCGCACTTGGCGCAAATGACAACTAACGACGCAAAACTACGCAGGACTGCAAAGAGAAGAAAAACTTGTAAAAAATCCAAAGTGGGCCAATACCTGGTTTCTAAGAAGAGGCCTAGTAGGTCAAAACCTGGTTTCTTAGGAGAGGCCTAGTGGGCCAAAACCTGGTTTCTAAGGAGAAGCCTAGTGGGCCAATATTTGGTTTCTAAGGAGAGGCCGAGTGGGCCAATACTTGGTTTCTAAGGAGATGCCTAGTGGGCCAATACCTGGTTTCTAAGGAGAGGCCTAGTGGGCTTATATCTGGTTTCTAAGGAGAGGCCTATGTCCAGCAGTGGACCATCAAAAACGAACACAAAAACGTTAAATTGGTTTGCTTACGCGTCAAAATCTCAAAAGACACGATATTTTTCAAGCCACAATATCTTTTTTTAATATTTTTTTTTCATTTCACACGCTTTTGTAAGTTTCACCTGTGGGTTTGTTTCGAATCGACATGTAAGCATGTTTTTATAGTTTTTTAAACTATACTTTTTATTTATATTTGTGTTCTGTAAACAACCATTATATAATAACATTACCTACATTGTTTAACCTATATATTGATAAGCAGTCGGATATATATGTTTACACTTTATGTTACATACTTATCTTGACACTCTTTTATTATGTGATACTATAAAATATTGTTACATAATTTTTATTATTTGAACAAACGATAAGGTCAGGAAAGGTCATTTTAAATGTAAGTCTTAAACCATCCATAAAACCGGCTTTGGCCTAGTTTTAGGTACCTATTTAAAATAAGTTTTATAACTACCGGGTTTTTTTATTAATAAGGAAGTTAGTAAGAATAAATTAAAATGCTTTTAATTTTTTTTGATCAACAGTATTATGAGTTTAAGCAGAATACATTCGAATCTTTATGTTATCCCTATTCTAGCCGTAAGCTGCCCTAAAAGCTGCAAAAGATGCTTTCAAGTACTAAAACTTTTTCTAGCCATTGAATCTTTTAAACCTTTTCTACATATTAATATCAAAGATTTAAACTGGCCACATAATTTTCAATAATAGCACCAACACAATAAAGACCTCAATAATAACAAATTCAAACATAAACTGAAGGAAATATTAATGAAGAAAGCCTACTATAGCATTGGGGAGTTTTTGCCAGATACTATTAATTAAGCCTCGTATTTATTTGTGTGATAAAATTAATTTTTTGTTTACTTTAATTTTAGTATTTAATATTTTATATTGCTGTATTACGACATGACATTTTTCTTATCATAAAAAAAATTGTACGCTAGCTATGGCAAAATATGTTTTAAGTACTATACTGTATTTTACACTATGACAGCTTGTTAATCCATGTTTTATGCCAATAAACTTATCTATCTTATCTTAATCAAGCTTGTACGTAATATATAAAAAACTAGCTTTTTTCCTCGGCTCTACTCGCTTTATATCGGTTATCGTGGTAAAGTGAAGCCTATGTCCTTCCCCCAGAATCAAAGTATCACTATGCCAAATTAAATTGCATTGCTAAATAAAATGCAATCTCGTTGCCCTCCAATGGTTTTAAAACATTACCCTCCTTCTGACGCAGTCAGGTAAAAGTCTTTTTAAAATTAAATAAAGACCAATTTGATATATTCTTGGAATGACTTAATTATTGTCATGAGGCTAAGCAAATTTAGTTTCGTCATAATGAGAGAGGATTCTATATGATGTGGCCTTCACCGTCTTAACAAAGACTTAACTTAAATAAATTAATAAACATTTTCAGACATCTAACACATAACGCCATCTAGTCCCAAACTAAGCAGAGCTTGTATTATGGGTACTAAACAACTGATATAAATACATATATACTTTTTTTTGTAAATACATACATATCATACATAGAAAACATCCAAACTCCGAAACAAATATTTGCAGAGCAAACATTTTGTCCGACTCAGGAATCGAACCCGAAACCTCAAGAACAGCAGTCGCATACGCTGCCGCTGCGCCACCGAGGCAGTCAACTTACTTTGTTTAGAGAAGCGAAAGTTACATAATTCTAGTTTACTATAGGTTTTGGTATTAGACACAAATCATTCCACTTTTTTCATATAGAATCGACACAAAAAGGAAGGAAATCAGAAATAAAAACGTGTTTTTAGTGTTCGTAATCTATTCTAGTGACTGGTAGACATTGTTATGGCCGATTATTTTTTAATACTACGTATTTTCTTGATTTATACAGTCTGTTCTAGTTTAATTATTTGTTGCATAGGTATATTTAAACATCAAAATGTCAAGTTTAAGATAGTCAGAATTCATAAAAATATTTTAGCGAAACAATAACATGACATAAGTTTTTTTCTAGAAACGAAAAACAGTTTTTGTTAAATAGGTGGCTTTCTTTTGAGCCCCATCTAATCATTACACAGAACTGTGCAGTTTCTTCAATAGTGATAGCATGAAATAAGAATCATTCATTGCTATCACGAATGAAGAAATTTGGTCCGCTATCAGCTAAGTGTGCAATTTTTTACATAGTATAAAACAGAGTGGCTTCGCTGTCTGCTCGCTTAGATCCTGTAAACGGATTTTAATGAAATTTTCAGCAATAATTAGATAAAAGTGATCTAAGAGGAACGTTTATATAGGTAATACATGCATATTATAACAGAAGCAATCCAAGAATTTCAAAAACTTCCATGGGAAGCCGGGTCGGGTTGTTTGTATGTAATATTTAGCTAAATAAATATTAAGTTTTCACACTTTTGCTCTTGCAATAAATCCTTCTGCAAGTGAATAAAAGAATGGAAAAAACAATGCTATAAAGGAGGGAAATTACTGCTTTACAAATTATAAAACATCGATTTCTTGAATTTGTAAGTGGCGAGATGCTTAGTTTAAAGAATTATTATATTCGTAACAGTGTACGAGTCGCTGGTGGCCTAATAAATGAATAAATATAACTTACCGACGGGCTCGTGGCGAGTATACGCGTGGTAATTGCCATCAGCGGGGAGTACCTTCCCATGATTCTTATCAGCCCAGCCGGCGTAGTATCGGAAATTTTTGATAGAAGCCGGCACGTCGGCGTAGTACGACGCTGTATAAGGCTTCCCATTGTCAAGTGTTTCCAGACTCTAGGACAAAAAAACGGTTTCTAAGAATTCTTCTTCTTCTTTTGATGAATGGCAATCAGCCGGATCAGCTATTTCTGCCAATGTCAAGTATTTCAAGTCTTCAATTCTAAGTCTTCCGAGTCTTCAAGTCTTCGTCGTGATGGAATTAATGAAAAAAAATATAAAAAATGTGGATGACATGAAATGGGGACCGTCTTTCGCAAAAACAAAAAACGATCTCCAAATCTTTCTAAGAATTCTTATTCATTTACATTATGTGTCAAAAAAATTACAATGTTGTGTTTCATCTACATGTATGTCATCAATATCATCATTATTAGTCTATTGCTGTATACGATACTGCATGAAGGCTTTTTTTTAAAAGGAACGTACTTAGATTACTCAGATTAGATTATTAGATCGATTTATCACTCCGAAAATCCCTGCATACTAAACACAAAAATTGTTGGGACCATTTCCCAAATTCAGATTATATATACTTCGACAAGAATATCTCGTTTTAAGGTAGGTATTAGATTAGATAAGCTCATAAGTATTAGATTAGTTTGACTTGTAAAATACTATTGGCTACAAGTTTTCTCATTTGATTAAACAGTAGAATATAAAACGTTTTTGTAAGCTTAATATTACTTACAGGATAGTGCATAAATACAAAAAAGCACATATAACAAATACATATATTTTAACAAAAAAAAAACGAGATTAAGAACTGGGCTATTAAAGGATATAATTGAAATGGGGCCACACAGGAAGCGCTAGCTTTCAAATAAAAAAATAATCCTCAAAATCGGTTCATCCAGTCTAAAAAGTCTAAAGTAATAAACACAAAAATATAATATATATGCGGTCGAATTGAGAAATGCTTGAAGTTGGTTCAAAAAATACAGTCGAATTGAGAACCTCCTCCTTTTTGAAGTTGGTTAATAAGTTACATACATCCCAGTACCTAGAAAATTATGTGGAACAGGTCATTGCACTTGCAGTAATGTAGCAGTAACTTGTTTCGCAACTGTTGTGCATACAAAACGTTCCAACTATTTATTTCATACAAAAACAATACCTATAGCAACTAAGATGACCTTAATAGTTACGGGAACGAAGAAGGTTTTATATTATACGTCAACGGAGAAAAAATAAGATTAGAGTGCTCTACAATAAAGGTTTGACAATTTACTGTTTAATTAGAGGTTTTGATTTAAACTAACCGTCTAACTAAATGTGTATTTGCCTTTAGTAATTTAACTTTTGCAACTATTTTAGTACTCTACTTTCTGAAATCACTTTAAAAAAAACAAAATGAACAATCCTATAAATATGAAAGATTTCAAATTCAAAAGTAATATTTGTTTGTTTTTAACTGTAACAGAATTTATGGCCAGACTACCTAGAGAATTAATAAAAATGAATTAGTGCCGGACTAAGAACACGCAGTATCAACACCGGTATCCATCTCGTGGGTATCTAACTAAAGAAATAAATTACATAACATAACAACAGTACCTACTTTTAACTTCTAATAGAACTGTAATTTACACTCTCTATTGTCGGCACTTGATGGAACTTTTTGCAATACATTCTAAAATGAAACACACTTGTACTTAATCTACTTTATTAATTACATTTATACCTGACCTGTTTCGCTCTTATGGCATCATCAAAGGATTGATGCGCGGTCCACGCCCTTACTAAAGAGCGCTAAGCTTACTAAAGGGCGCTAAGTTCACTAAAGGGCGCTCGAGTAATGATTGCACACAGGCGCTTCGAGGGCTAGAGACGCCTCTGATACATACCTATCGTAAACAACATTTTAAACCAGTTTATATAATAAATATAATTAATTTCGCATGTAATGCAAAATTATTTAGAATATTTACTATCAAATTTATAAATGTGCGGACTATGGGTAATCTCATATTGACCTTGACGAGAAAATCGTCAAGATACATTGATGCGAAAAAAGTTTGATCAAGAATTGTAAAAATTTAACGCAATTGAACCAATTTTAAAAGCATTGAGTAGACTCTAATGATGAATGATGAACTAGAGTTCATCATTTAAAGCTGCTATTTATTACGCTTTTCCTTTTTTACCTCAAAACTCGTTCGTTTATGAGTCAATTTAGATTTTTTTTCTTTTAGGGAGCAAATACTTTCCGTTTGATCATATTGAAAATTTAATAACAACCCACGCCTATCACATTGAAGAGTGAAGAATAACAATTACAACACATTGTGTATGACGAGGCGCATTGATATCGACGATGGTTATTAAAAATTGTACCGAATATTATTAATAAAATAAGAACTCAACGTGAAAATACGAAGTAATAAGTAAATAGGTAGGAACTAACCGCTAAATAGGTCCTATCTCTCTCGATCAAGTCGGCAAGTTTGTTGATCAGGTAACCTCGTTGCGACGCATCCATTGTCCTCCATGGGGAACCAAGCCTGTGTTGATAAAAATAAAATAACTGAATTACTGTTATTTCAAGTCCACTGAAATATATAATACCTGCTATAGCGCATTCATCCATCACCACGGCAAAAGCAAGCCCATGTTATTTAAAATAAGATTACGAAAATATATGTACTGATTAAGGCAAATAAAAATCAAGTTCAAATATTTAAAAAAAGTAGTTTTTCATCTTCCTGGACTTTATTACTCCCAAGATTATTTGGTGTTGGCTACTAGTTGTAACAAACTGTTTCAAAACTAGGAGTTCATAATGAAAGAAATTGAGAAGGTAAAATAAACTCAAGCAATAGTACACCAGGGGAGTTCAGAAACCAGTTCAAAAAATGTACACACAATGCACAATTAAATACAATTCCTTATGGTTGGTACTTTATATTTCTAATATGTATTATTAATGTGAATGTTTGTGAGGATGGTTACTTTACAGTAATATAGCGCATACATCAGAATAACACATAGGTTACTATGTACTCTGACAACCGACATACAAGCAGGTGGAACCACGGGCAAAAGCTTTTCATATATTACTTACAAACTAATTAAGATAAGAAAGATAAGTTTATTTCCATAAAAAATGTATTAACATGCTGTCATAGTATAAAATACAGACAGTACCTAAAACATGTTTTGCCACAGCTGGTGTACAATTTTTTTATAATAAGGAAAATGTCATGTTGTCTTTATACAGCAATGTCAAATATTAAAATTTAACACAAAATTTTAACACATACACAAAACAATATGAGGCTTAATTTATAGTATCTGCCAAAAACTCCCCAATACTACAGTAGGCTTTCTTTATTAATATTTCCTTGAGCTTATGTTTGAATTTGTTATTTTTGAGGTCTTTATTGTGTTGGCATTTTATTATTGAAAATTATGTAGCCAGTTTACCACTTTGATATTTATATGTAGAAAAGGTTTATAAGACTCCATGGCTAGAAAAAGTTTTAATACTTGAAAGCATCCCTTGCAGCTTTGACTGCATTGTTGACATCCACTTGGCCGGCCTGCTGGACTTCAGCTATTACCTCTCCTGTAGAAGGGTTTTCTGTCTTGAAAGTCTTGGCATCAGCGGACTTCACCCACTCATTATTTATGAATATCTACAAAAATTATATTTTAAATTTATTTATTTACTAACATTCATTTGTGTCTAATAATTTTAAGCTGGCAGAAGTCCTGGAAATGCTAATAGTAGGCAATGCTAATTAAGAAGTTTTTTGATGCTGTGTGTAAACATTTTAATTTTATTAAAACACTAATTTTAATAAATACAAATTTACTTAAAAAAAATTAAGTGGAACAAAAAACAACATTCTCAAATAAAAAAAAAGATTTACAAATTCATGTCTTCAAGTCAGATATTGATACAGCAGTGAATAAGGCCATTAAAATGCCTATCATTTAAAACCTTAAAAAACTAACAATAGTCTCGCTCTAATGATTTTATAGAGAGCAATAATATTTTTTACCACAAAAGTTACATATATTTAAATATTTTTATTGCAAGTAGGCATAGCACACATAATTAAATGTGTAATTAAAACAACTAAATATAAAGACTCCAGATAGTAAATGATATTAAATTATGAAGGTAAAATAATAACTTATTGAAACTATATACTGCATACGTGCGTATTTGTTTCTCAAAGTTTTAAATCAAATTAAATAAAAATAAAATAGTCCATAAAATATCTTTTCTGTTTTTCTATCTTGCTTATTTAGATACGTCTTCATTTATCAAGTCTTATATTACCAAATTTATACCGGAAAAACTATGCTATTAAATACGTACCCCGGTGTATAAAATTTCTGGATTTCTTTGCGGTGCCGGTGCAGCTGTGCTGTATCTAGCACCCTGCTGAATTACTTTGCTAATGTGTCTTAACATCCTACTTATTATACGTGTAAGCACAAACAACTCAAAGTATTACTTAATTAATAGTTTTGATTTTAAACAACAACACGCACCGGTTCCGTGCTAGAATCAAGTAGATTCCGATAAGACATAAAATTTACGATTCGACGATTGACGTCTGACGACTCTGTCGCTGACGATCTGCCAGATCGGATCTGGAGATCAGTGTTGCTTATGTCTATGTAAATTTTAGACTTTTTTATTCCCCTACTTCAATACAAAAAAAATAAGCATCCAGCCAGTGTGACGCCAGCTAAAAGTAAAATATTTAAATTATTTTGTAAAAATATTAATATTTGAAATCATCTTGACAATCAGCGTGAAAGAGCTTTCACATAACACAACGGCACAACGCATCGCCACCATAAATCATTTCCGTATATTATGGAGTATTCAAGTATAACCTAACGAATTTGGGAGGAGGTAATTTGGGGGATTAGTGGGGACGCATCGTAAAGTTTTACAAGACCCCCGTCTTGTAAGACTTTACGATGCGTTGCAGGGACGAGAGAGTGGGTTTGAACTACACATTACGTAACACTGCATTTTGTAACCCTTCAGAATGGTCGCATAGAGAGAATTCAGATCTTACGCATTTTTTAAAACGTTTTTTGTATTAAAATTTTAATTGGAATGACCACTTAAATTTTTTAATAAATATTTTACGCAATTGAAACAAAACCAAACGCGTTTTAGAGCTTTTCGGTACTTTACGCCACATAATTATGACTTTTAGGTAAAAATGATCACGTGGTAGTTACATAATGTTTTACTAGGGGGAAGGATGTACAGAAAAACTTTGCGGCACGTTACATAGGGGTAGGGTGGGAGGGGTAAAAAACTCTCAAAGTTGCGATACGTAAACGCTAAAATACTATCACGTATTATGCACGGCATGCCATGGTGACATATCGCCACGTGAACTATTTCTCTGTCAGCCATTTAATTTTAATGTTTCACTTCAGAAGTGTCAAAATTTCTGTAAAAATATATTTTTATGTTTTACTTTCCTTTTCATATAGAAATGAGATGGGAATATTTCTAACATAATTGATGTTCTCAGAGTCTTACTCACAGTATTTAGAAAAAGTAATGCAATTTAATTTTGTTTTGCTTTCAGCTTAGAATTCGAAAGAAGCAGCCTAGAGATTCCTCCATGGAAAACAAAGTCCCAAAGTTGTAGGGAAGTTTCTCAATTTTGCAACACTTATTGTCACATATCACAACATTTCGTAACTCACGACGTCACACAAACGGCGTCACGATGAAGGGTTTACTGTGATAGACAGTTGCATGGTATAATAATTTTTTTATACTCCGTAGTAAGTAGTATTTTTTTTTCAACAAACAAACAACAAACATTTAGTTTCTTAAATTTGATTTTAGATAATTAAGTATTGCACTTAACAGAAATGAAGCGAGACACTAAAATGAGTCCTTTTTATATATATGTAATTTATATAATATTCAATTGCGCCAAAATCAAAACGCGGCTGGACATTTACCCAATGAACTTCTGAACCACAAGAGTTCTTCCAGTCTGTTACGTGTTTTATCTGCAATCAATCTACCGTATGCTGTCAATGTCATTTTCATATTGTGTCAACGCTAAATGTCACAGATTTAATTAATTTAATGGGAGATCGTTTTTAGTTTTTGCGAAAGACTCCTCATTTCATGTCATCCACATTTTTTATATTTTTTATCATTAATTCCATCACGACGAAGACTTGAAGACTTGGAAGACTTAGAATTGAAGACATTAAATACTTGACATTGGCAGAAATCAGCTGATCCGGCTGGTTGCCATATCATCAAAAGAAGAAGAATTAATTTAATTTCGAAATCGGCACAGATTGCCATATTCCAAAAAAAAAACGCTAAATGTCAAATACGTCAATTAAAAGAAATGTCATACAAATTCTTATTTTGTGTTTTGGTTGATGTGCGCGAGTCGCGATTGTGGTGAATGTCGTGGTATTGGGCAGTAGTCGGACCATGATAACAGTTCCTTAGTGTTCCTAAAATATAACAATATCGCAAAAATGACTATGAAATCTAAATTAGATGAAATATATTACAGTGTAATAGACTCAAGATTTTTTCGATTAATTAATGATTTTGATAAACATATATCAAGAAATTTAAGGAATGAATTTATAGAAATGAGGTACTGTATTTATCGTGTAATCATTTGAAACTTACTTTTTACCCGACTTAAGGCGAAGCTAAAAGGAAGGCTGATACTTTTGTTTGTATGTTTATCGTAGCGCCTAAACTACTAAACCGATTTTAAGAATGAGGTGTTAATAGAATGTTATAATGTCCCTGGTGACATGAGCTATATAAATTATATCAAAAGTTTTCTAAGTGTTTTCTTGTTAATTGATTACTGTAAGGCTTGATGTTTCTGACAGCTTTTTACTTTATTTATTTTCAGGCCAGCTACTTCAAATGGCCTTTGGTGTTGTCTACTCCTGCCTACAATTTTACTTCTTTATTCTATACAGTATAAAGTTTCAATATTATACAGTTTGGCAACGTGCATAGCCATTGGATATTTATTTTACTGTCTATTATTTATTGTTTTTATGAGTGTATCATGTTTAGTTTTAAAAGAAAAATTTTATGGTGATTGTGCAGCATCTGGTGCTGTGTCAACATTATTGATGTATACATTTTTAGATCAAGGTAAGTTTAAATCAAGATTCTTTCTATTTTGAAGTCAGTCAATCAGAATGGTAGTATTGTTGTGCATTTATTTAATTTCAATATTGAATCTTTATCAATTATTTAGTACATCAACTAGATATTATGTGTGGATAGTATTATTAGAACTTTACATATCTTTGACTCATTTTAATCAGTAAAGTATTGAATCAGTCTTTCAGTTTCAAAGGTCGTACTTTGATGTTCCTGTTATCTTAAAATGAGGTTTACTTTGTAGAATTATAATCTTTTGATGATAATATATCTAATATATCTAATTAAATTATTTATAATTATTACCACAAACAGCATTAATAATTATAATTATTAATAAGAGCAGCATTTTAATGATTATAAACAGCAAAAAGTAATTATAAGGCAAAATAATAATAATAAGCATGGAGTTACAAATTTCTCAAAGCATGGTATAAAAAAGGTATAGGTTTCATGTATCTCGTCTTAGTAAATAGATATTAAATATTTCACATATGTATATTATACATTATACACATATATTATGCATGTATTATACACAACACAAATGTTTATGATACACCCACAGCCTTATTCATAAACATTATTTAACTATTACCAGGATTTTGTGTTATTTTTAAATTTAAGGCCGAGTTTAAAGTTGAAAATAAAAAAATACAGTATCTTAAACATTTATGAATAAAACTGTTAATTATTAATTTCATTTGTTACAGGATTAATGTTCTCATTTGCATATTCAATATTATCAGTAGTAATGTTCAGTGAATTACTGAAACTTACAGTGATGTGGTTCCCGAAAACATTTACGATTGGAGAGGCTATGGTTGTTGTACAAAGTATAATGCTATTTACCACAATGGCTTTTACTAGGGTGCTCTACCATGATATTGGGGATAGAAGTGACAGTGAGATGGACTTTGTGTTTGATGTTGTTATGGTAAGTGTATTGAATCGTCTATTATATTGACATGGAGGTTTTCTAAGTATAATACAGAGGTGTCTCTAGCCTAGCGCCCTTCAGTAAGTCGTTTCGGCATACATGGGCCGGTTCGACCGGAGTGATACCAAGGCCTCACAGAAAACCGGTGTGAAACAGCGCCTGCGCTGTGATTCACAGAGTGAATAAGAATACCGGAGGCCCATAATCCAACCCTTCCCCGCATCCCCCAAGGCCGGCAACGCACTTGTGACGCCTCTGGTGTTACAGGTGTCCATGGGCGGTGGTAATCGCTTACCATCAGGCGATACGTCTGCTCGTTTGCCCCCTATTGCATAAAAAAAAAGTGCGGAGACTCAATAAAATTGCTGCGGCCGACGTCTCGTACATTTCTATATCTATATCTAACATCGCTATAGGTAAAGACGCCCCTGGTATTTTATGTATAATATTTATAGAAAAATATATAATATTTTGATGATAAATATTTCGGACATATAACACACAACGCCATCTAGTCTCAAACTAAGCAGAGCTTGTAGTATGGGTCATAGACAACTGATCNTTCGGATATATAACACACAACGCCATCTAGTCTCAAACTAAGCAGAGCTTGTAGTATGGGTCATAGACAACTGATCAGATACATTTATATTATACACAGAAAACACCCAAACTCTATATATATACTCTATATATAACTCTATATATATTATAGAAAAATATATAATATTTTGATGATAAATATTTCGGACATCTAACACACAACGCCATCTAGTCTCAAACTAAGCAGAGCTTGTAGTATGGGTCATAGACAACTGATCAGATACATTTATATTATACACAGAAAACACCCAAACCCTGAAACAAATCTTTGCAGATCATACAAACATTTTCCCCCATCCAGGATTCGACCCTAGACCTCATGCACAGCAGTCGCGTACACTACCACTGCGCCAACTACGCAGTCAAATATATTTAAACATAATATAATTCGGACATTTCGAACACCACGCCGTTTATGTTCAAAATAAGCAGAGCATTTAATATACATTTTTTTATATACATATTTTACATAGAAAGTTTATATAACGTTATTGTACATGTTTACAAAAAAAGTTTGTATATCAGTCATCTAGAATGCTTAGAACAATCTCTATTTAATTTGGAGCTAGATGGCGTTGTGTGTGATATATCGGAAACAACATTATTTATTGACTCTAACAAGCAGCAAGAAGAAGGACTGTTTCATATATACTTCTGTCAGCAATTAGTTTTTGTACTAATTCTAAAGTTAATTTGATAAATCCGCCGCAACTATATATTGCTTATTTCAGACAGTATTATCGTCAGTGGGAATTATTGTTACAGCGCTAATTCTAATGGAAGAGGAACAGAGAACATTAAGTACATTATGCTATGTAATAAGTGTTACTGGAGTCTATGCACTTGTAATGCTACATGGCTTTGTAGGCATTGATTGCTTAGTGAGAATTACTTGTTATATAGTATTGAATACAACAAGGGTGAGTATATTTATTATTATTTTGTCTTACATGTATTTTACCCTTCATTTTATAGCTGGAGATGCATAATATCCATAAAAATAGGAGATATTACTAATAATTATTCATTCTTATTATTATTATATACTATATTATTTGGAATAAATTATCAATGTCGATATGAGTTACAAAAAAGTATATTCCATACATTAATAAAATAATTAGTTTTGCAATCACTTGTTAATATAACAATATTACATAAAGAATCCTAGTTTGGTAATACATGAATCAGAACTTTCGGATCCATCAATTGAAAATTAAGTCAGTGTGTTGTTTGTGTCCGTTCCATGAATATATACACAAATCACCTGACAAAAAATATACTCCTGGTGCTGTATCGTATTAGATCGGCTAGTTATTAATAAGATTATATTATTTATATTAAATTAAAAAATATTTCCAGCTGCAATTGTTTATCATCTGGGCGTGCTTGGCAGGCTTAGCTGCGTTAACTATTATGAAGCGAATGCAGTTAGCGATAAAAGCGAACACGACTACGAGAAAGGTCTTCCATATACTAGCATCAGCAGTGTTTCTGTCAGGAATACTTATTGATATACATTTTATGACGCTCGCAGCTGGATGTGGACTCGGAGTTATTGTGTTGGTGGAGGTACGTACTTATATTCGAAAATAAATAATATACCTATGCATAGTGTAAAACGACCTAAGGCATGACAGACCGACAACTGGAAGAAAGTGGCTGGTTGTGAATGGATGCTGCCCAACTGCTGGACTGGGAAGGTTGACGTCCATTGCGGGTAGACTTCATTCATCAGTGAATGGCAATTGGCTAATGATAATAATTCTATATACACTCACGACAAAATCCCGAAAGGGTTGATAGTACACCGCCGTTTTTTTCCCGACGATAATTTTAGCCCCATTATTTTACTGAAAAATAATTATTGTGTAGAAATCTGGGACCGTAGTCCAAGTTTCGTGACGCTACGACCCATGAAAGTATATTTATTTCGTTATATAATTTGCCTATATGTCAACACTTTCAGTATTAGGGCATCGGTCTTCCAAAACACTTTCTGTTTCATATTCTGTATAGCTAAATTATTGTATATTTTTGTTGTAACTTTTGGAAATAAATGTAGATAATATGTTTGTTTAACAGGCATTACGGAAATCGGATGTTCAAGATGTAACACCTATGTTAGAAGGAGCGTTTAAAATCTACAGTGATAAACAGGTATTATTGAAACTACTACTAAAGCTTGCAAATAAAATTCCGACCCGAGGGTCCGATCGACGCGATTTATGTAAATATCAAAAACCTACAAAATCTTCTAGTAATCAACGTTTATAATAAACTAGCTGAGCCCCGCTGAGTAACCCGCGATGCAACAACTGCGTGGAGCAAAGTAAAAAAAAATGCGAACTAAAAATATATATAAAGTAAAAGTATCCGTCTCCTGGTTCTAGGCTACCTCCCCACCAATTTTTAATCAAATCGGTTCAGCCGTTCTTGAGTTATAAATAGTCTAACTAACACTATTTTCTTTTATAAATATGAGTACTTTTTACTTTAATGATATTGTTTTATAGTTCAGTTTAAGACAGTTATATACGACTTCAGTAAAATATATACTTAAATAAGCCCAGCGGTAGACATATTTGCCTGAGACGATGATGAGCAAAATATAGAATGGTTAATCAAAATAAATGATTTGAACTTGGATAATTTTAGAAATTTAATTAAAACTGCCATATAACATGCCACCGCTAATCTATACAAATAAATAAAATTGGAGTGTCTGTTTGAAATATTAAAATAAACGCCTTTTGCTAAATGCTTATGTATTTATACACGGTACATAAACCAAACTAACATTTTTATACAATGTTTCTCTGTCTATTTGTTCCGATTAATCTCTGGAACGGCTGGACCGATTTCGAAGGGTATTTCACTAGCAGATAACTGATGATATAAGGAGCAACTGAGGCTAGTTTTTATAGACGTAACTTCACCCGCTGCAGTTCCCGGGGCTATAACAAAAAACGTGGGTAACACTGGGGGGTTCAGGTAGTACAGACATAAAACCGGTGTTCACCTCTGACTATCATCATCATCAGCCTATCGCAGTCCACTGCTGGCCATAGGTCTCTCCAATTTCACGCCACTTAGTTCGATCTATGGCTTCTCGCATCCAGCTCCTGCCAGCCGTCCCGCCAAATCATTGCTCTACCTGGCCTGTGGACGTCCTACACTACGTTTGCCGAGACGCGGTCTCCACTCAAGAACTCGTTTACCCTAACGGTTATCGGTTCTTCGGTAAATGTGGCCAGCCCACTACCACTTCAACTTGCTAATCCTATGGGCTACGTCGATGACCCTGGTTCTTTGTCGGATCACCTCGTTTCTGATGCGATCCCTTAGAGAAACGCCGAGCATAGCCCTCTCTATAGCACGCTGAGCGACTTTGACCTCTGAATATGTAGATGATTATTGTCTAAACTTATTCCACTATTGACTTTAATCCAAGTTCCATCAAGAGCGATCGAATCGAAAGTATAAATTACGATTAGAATATTTTCTATATTTACAGGATATAGGCTACTTCGCGATGACACCGATATATCTGTACGTAGGGCTGGCGTGCCCTTTAGTGTTAGTGCCAGTACATAAAGGCTACGAGTTGGAGTTACTAAGTGGTGTGCTATCCATCGGTATAGGAGACACTGCTGCCAGTTGGTTCGGATCCAAATACGGCTTTAATAAGTGGATTGGTGAGTTTTATTTGTACTACTGTAGTCCTCTGCTGGACATAGGCCTCTCCTCAGAAAGATATTGGCCTGATATGCAAAACTGCCTCGGTGGCACAGTGGTAGCGTATGCGACTGCTATGCTTAAGGTCTCGAGTTCGATTCCCGGGTCGTACCAAATGTTTATATGTTCTACAAATATTTGTTTCGGAGTTTGTGTGTTTTCTGTATATATATATGGATATGTACAGTGAAACTGGTTAATTGGAACCTGAATAAGTGAGAAACCTCTATTATTGAAAATTCCTATGAGATTTCGGCACTTTTTCATCGAATTACCTTTGTTAATAGGACTTTTCAACCTGGTTAAATGAGATTTTTTTCGATGTTTATATCTATAATTGGGACTGTGTAGCTCAATTTCCTGTATAATTGAGATATTTTATCTATTTGGGACCGGTTTCTATACGTTTGTTTACAACGTTTCCCACTTCCTTTGTTTTTATAATAAATAAATACATAGACTTAATTCATAACACAAAAAATACTTTTTTTTTGACATTCCCATCTCTATAAATGGTATAACCTTATATTTCGACCTCTATAAGGGGAGGGACTCTATAAATGGGACAACTAAACTTTTACACCGGTGTAATTGGAAAATTGGATAAATTAAATGGTACCAAAATTCCTGGTCCCTCAAGATCCCAATTAAACCAGATTTCACCGTATTTACAAAAAGAAGTATATATGTGTTTAGGTATATCAGTTTTCTAGTACCCATAACACGAGCTCTGCTTAATTTGAGACTAGATGGCATTATGTGTCAGATGTCCGAAATATTTATTTATTTATACACACTGGCAAGACTGTCCTGTATATTTATTCTCTTAGTTAGCTTATATTGACACCCACAGGGTGAATCGTAAAATGCAGTAGAACTTTGGATAACTTTGGTTATTGAGTCCTATATATACAATACAGTAGATATATGTACTTCTTGTATTATTTTATTACAGTACATGATTGTAAGTCAGTCCATATGCTTTATCACATTTTTAAAAAAAGTTTATTTGAAAACTTAAGCCTTAAAAGTGAATCAATTAGAATTTATTAATTAAGGCCCATGTTATAAATTATTTTTTTTTAAATTATCCTCTCAAAATTACTTTCCACGTCTATTGTTTGTTTTTAGTGTTATGTATTTTTAATTGTATACGCAATTTTTCAGGTGGTGTTAAAACATTCGAAGGCACTGTATTTAATATTTTATCACAAATAATGACAGTGTATATTCTAGAGTTATTTGGTAAGTTGCGTTGTTAAAACATCATATGATTATGCCTTAGTTGTTCTAATCGCCATTGTTCAATCTATATTCCATTTGTGATATAGTACTGCAATATTTTTTTTTAATTGCTACTATATAAAAACCGATAGAAATATATATATATATAAATCTTGAAGATCTTTCTGGCTTTCATAAAACTTAATTCGTGTTAACAGATACTTCTGTAGTTCATGTGACATAAGTGCCCCCCTTTGAATGTATCTGCATTGACCATTTTGTTTTGTGGCAAATATAAAATGATCAAAATTTTCTTAAAAATTTTACTCAATAAATACAAATACATACTTATCCATCGATGTTTTTTTTTTAACAGGTCTATTGTACGTGGAGAACGCTCTGTTGCGTATAATAATAGCTGCAATAATAACGGGTTTGGTGGAGGCAAGGACTGAACAAATAGATAACTTAGTTCTACCATTGTTTAGCATAATCTCTTTCCAAATCGTAAATGTCATGTGTTTTTTGATCCATTAGATAATCGGGGGTTTTGAAGATTGTTAACTTAAGCTTTTGACCGCCCGCCATAAATCAAAATTGTTCTCTCTGCGTTATACTATTCAAACAAATTTCAAATCATATTACTAGTCTTCGTTTTGTAATCTTAATTATTCAAGATTATTAGGTAGCGTTTAATATACTATTATGCAGACGTGATCGTGCCATTTTCTGTGTACTTTTTGACTATACTAGAATTATTTAATTATTACGTATGTAGTGATATTCCCCATGAGACTTTTGGTAGCATAGTGGGTCAGAAACGTACTATATGTTATTAGTTGATTTTACGTTGCATTTTGACACCATAAAATTCATTTATTTGTTTACTATGTCGGTCAAAAGGTTAATATAAAATGACAAACGTCTATAATTAAAAAGGCTAGTGTATTTGGTTATACATACTGCGTGAAACATTAGGAAGAAACGAAATATATGATATATGTTCACAGCACACGCTGTTTTTTATACATTTTTTGTAAAAAAATCTTGGACGGATATTTTTTAGGTGCTGTATTCTTGCACGTACCGTGTGACGGTGAACTCAGTATATATTCTTTAAATGTTTTATTTTACATTAGATTGCTACAATTATTAGTGTTTTTTTTAAATTTTATACATAAATATTTTTGTACTAACTTTTTGAAAAAAGTTAACAAAGGTCTCTAATTTTTTTTAAAACACCTATCATTTATACGATGATAAGAGATTCAAAAATTAAAATAGTAATGTGCATAGCATTATTTTATAAATTATGTACTAGCAACCTGCCCCGGCTTCGCACGGTTTCATTACGGAAAATATATAGCCTATTTTACCTTGAAAGGTTTTCAACAAATATCGTTATATTTCAGTGAATATACTCAAAAATTTAATAAATTATATAGAAAAACCTGCCTCAAGAATCACTCTATCTTGTAAAAACCGCATAAAAATCCGCGTGCGCGGTGGAGGATTTTGTTTTACAAGAAAAATGACAGATGAACAAACAAACAGTATCAAATAATATTTAATGTTATCTGAGCCCCGCGTTGTTACCCGGCGTATAACAACAACCACAGACAAAGCCGTGGGGCAAAGCTATTCGCACCAAATCAGAAATCTTCGTGGGCATGAACTGTGCATGAGCATAGCACTTTGCCGAAGATCATGACATGATCAAATGCATAATTTACGATTGTATAAAGGACATACAGAAAACCATTCATTTTTATATATAAAGACTAACTCATTTTTCATTTATCTTCCGAGGTTAGGTACTAGAAATGGGTTACTCTAAAAAACATACATGAAAAATTTATTAAATGTTTTCATGTAACTTTATTCATATAATTATGACTAACGTTTATAAAGACCTCCCTACCTTCAGTGATAAAAGCTAATATGGTAATTATAGTTAAAACGTCATCAGCCCCAAATTGTGCAAGTCTCCAATGCAATGCTATTAGAGATAAATCAAAAGACCACTACAAATTATTGTAAGATGCTATTTAAAATACATTCCTTTATTGTCACCAAAGAATATATAAATGTTGTAAATAAAATGATTTTTTATAAAAAGATAATATATATTTTTGGGTAATATTGGTGTTTTATTTCTATTATTTATTATAGTTTTATTAATTGAATGGTGGTGTTGCCAATTTTTTAATAGTGCTATTTATTAACATCTTTTTTTTTGTTATAGAATATGCTAAATTTCTTTATAATTTTAATATGCTATCTAAAAACTAAAATTAACAGACCTTAAACTTAAGTCTCTAACTTCTTGGTTGACAAGTATTTTTTTAAATTAATTACTTACACTTAGGTTTCACCTTATATAAACCTAAACGCGCTTTGTGAGGAAATAATGATATAGAGGACTTCTTAGTATTAGCAGTAAAACAATCAAATGTCGGTTTAAACTACATATATATATGTAATGTTATTATAAAACTATATACTGAATAATATTTATCCAGTTTCTAAAATGAATCACCCATTTTATTGTGTATCCCACATCAGTTCAATGAAATGGCTAATTCTTTATATTAGATATTAGATAAGGATGCAGGCAAGCAATTTTTTCATGACAAAAGCAAAAAAAAAACTTGTATGTAATTGTTTTATGATGATTTTATTAACATTATGAATCGTTATTTATAAACTATACTGTTCTTGTTTCATTCGTCTTGTACTAGTTCTGATAAGAATGATTTAACACACACCCTGTTAACAATATTCCAATTGTTGTAGAATTAGAGAGATTGCACCGCAACCACACAATTTGTATAGGTGGAGCTCCACGGCTTGTCGAACTATTCCCTACATTTTTTGTGTGACAGTAAAACGAATTCAAATTCTTTTTGAATTGTGAATTATTATTTTAACTCCATTTCATTTTAAATAATATTGGAATGTTCCAATAATTGCTTTAAATAGGGTAGTTTTTCATGACGCCTTCTGGCCGTCCAGTGGAACAGATTATTAATTCTCTAAAGACTTTCACATACATTCTCAACAGGTTCAGTCTTAATGTCTTCACTGTTAACATTTTCTTCTTTTATATCAAGTTTAACTATTTTAGAGGTATCACTAACACCATTTATTGAATTTAAATCACTACTGTTTCTCTTCACTAAATTTCTTTTTTTCTTCACACCTTTACATTTTGTTTTAAATATTTTTTCTAGCTTTATTACATCTCGCCTGTCGATAGTCCAATCTATTATAGTGGAATCTGCCCTTTTGATGGGGTTGTCGTCTTCACAATATGTTGGTATTTCTAAACCCAAAATGTACATTACTTTCTCTAGAATATCATCTACATAGTAGTTTATTGTCAGGTCTGCCTTATTATCCTACGAATAAGAAAAGCATATGTTTATTTACATTAAAGATTTATAAGTTAAGAATATGAGCACATTGCTAGGATTGGCGAGAGGTTTGAGCGTCCTTCCTTCGGGAACTCGAGCATTCTGGTCTCTTGACAAGGTTATCGAAGGGAATTTCTGTAAGCCACCCCTTGCACCTTTGCACTTGGGAAATATTTCGTTGGCCTATGACGCAAAGGAGCTTTCTCCTTTGCGTCATAGGCCAACGAATGAATGAAAAAAAAAAAGATATTCTGGCAAAACACTTTGCGTCCAACTCGACCTTGGATAACGGGGAACAGGAGTCGCCTATCATACCGCAGTGCGAGAGCCGTATGCTGGATATCCAGTTGCACCAACGTTCAGTGCGTTTGGCACTTTTATCCCTGGACATCCGCAGGTCGAGTGGCCCTGATGGAATCCCCCCTATAGTGCTAAAGATGTGCGCTCCCGAGTTGGCACCGGTCTTAACGCGTCTTTTTCGGCTCTCCTACTCTTCTGGCGTAGTCCCGGCATCATGGAAGGTAGCATTTGTCCACCCGATCCCTAAAAAAGGCGACCGCTCTAATCCATCGAACTACAGGCCAACAGCTGTAACTTCCCTCTTCTCGAAAATAATGAAGTCCATTGTCAACCGTCAGCTTCTACGGTATCTAGAAGATCATCATCGACTTAGTGACCAACAGTACGGCTTCGGTAAGGGTCGATCGGCTGGTGATCTTCGGGTATACCTGACACATCGCTGGGCACTAGGCGATTGAGACTAAGGGGGAAGCCTTGGCAACTAGTTTGGACATCGCAAAGGCCTTCGATCGGGTCTGGCACAGAGCTCTTCTTTCGAAGCTCCCTTCTTATGGGCTACCTGAGAAATTATGCGATTGGGTCACCAGTTTTCTAGCAGATAGAAGCATAAAGGTCGTAGTCGACGGTGAATGCTCTGACTCCATATCTGTGAATGCCGGTGTCCCGCAAGGCAGTGTGCTATCGCCTACTTTGTTTCTCCTCCATATCAATGACATGCTGTAAATTAGCGGCGTTCATGCGGATGACAGCACCGGCGATGCCCTTTACACCGGTCGCGCGTATTTCTCGGGAAAACGTCATTGAGAGTCAAAACAAACTTGTGTCTGAAGTTGAGACCTCCCTGAATAAGATCTCAGACTGGGCTAGACTTAATTTAGTCCAATTTAACTCTACAAAGACACAAGTTTGCGCGTTCACTGCTAAAAAACTGCGGTGGGTTGTATGTCCTCGTTTTGAAGATACTTGCCTATCTGCCTCAGCCAATATTGAAATACTTGGTATCGACATATCAAGCGAAGTCCAGTTTCATGATCATTTGGAGGGTAAGGCCAAATTGGCCTCGAAAAAGCTTGGTGTGCTCAACAGATCGAGACAGGATTTCACTCCAGCCCACCGCCTTTTGCTTTATAAGGCGCAGGTCCGGCCTCACATGCAATAATGTCCCCATCTTTGGGCGGGGGCACCCCAATACCAGCTCCTCCCTTTGGACCGCATTCAACGGAGAGCGACTCGAATCGTCGATTCCCAAGAAGTTTCAATTCGGCTAGGCCCATTGGCGCCGCGTAGAGATGTAGCTTCACTTTGCATCTTCTACCGCATTTACCATAGGGAATGCTCCGAGGAATTGTTCGGGCTGATTCCTGGCGCCTCTTTCCGACATCGTCCTTCGCGACAGAAATTTCATCCTCATCATCTTGATGGTTGGCAGTCCACAACTGTGCGCTTTTCAAGGAACTTTCTGCCTCGCACAACAAAACTGTGGAATGAATTGTCGCCTGCGGAATTCCCGGACCAATACGAGCTTTAAACCTTCAAGAGCGTACTCCTTCTGAAAAGGCCGGCAACGCACTTGTGACGCCTCTGGTGTTGCGGGTGTCCATGCTCGTTTGCCTCCTATGTAATAATAATAAAAAAAATGACATGGTGTTTATTGCAATATTTCAAAATAAATTATTGAGTTGCCCAATGTTTTTTTTGGTTAGCATCAAATATATCCTGTGGCTTAATAGACAGGATTATTAACCACTAGACCCGCATTTACTCTAACTGGTCACTAGACCAGTTTCACACCACATTATTATCTAGTCATAGATAATATAGAGCACTAAAACTGACGAATCCATCACTAAAATAAAAAGACAAAAACTCACATGTTTTGTGGGTTGCAAATTACAAATGACTAGTTTTCCTCCATATTTCACTGTTTCAATAGGTAGATTCCCACTGGGTACAATTTGGAGTGTAGTTCCTAAGCATATGCTTAAATCTGCAATACTAAAATAAAAACAAATTGAAAAGCTGTTGCAACAAAAATGAAAAGTCCTTCAATAATCAACATTTAGAATCCACTGTTGGACATAGGTCTTAACCTAGACTTAGAAAGGAGGTTTTGGTGTCCTATACCACACTGGCTAGGTTTATAGATATGAGTTTACTAGCTGAGTCCCATGGTGTTACTTGTCATACAAAGATATTGTGTGAATTGTATCTTTATAAATTGTAGCCTATGTGTCATTCTGATGTATAAACTATATTATTGTAAAGTTTCATTAAAATTCATTCGGTAGTTTTTATGTGAAAGAGTAACAAACATCCATCCATACTTACAAACATTTAAGTTTATAATATCAGTAGGATTTTTTCAAGTGTTCATTCTCTTTGCATTTTGACTCTTATGACACCCATGGAATAAACAGAGGTGGTAACTTTATGTATACTTTATCTATATAACTATCATTTAATATTGTAAGTTTTGATTACCTAGAATGCCACTCTGACATCAGTAAGTCATTTTCAGGTAAGCTATGCTCCCAGTCAAGCACCCCGTCATACAGCCTACCCCTGCAGGGTCTGCCTGTCACATGCTCTGCAGCACATGGTACACCACTGCACTTTTTGCCCACAGTTTCTACTGGACAACTTCTCACAAATTGCCTGAAATGAAAATTAAAATGAAGTAGAATCTAACTGACTCATAGTTTAAGGGTAAAGATACTAATTCAGTAACAATTTAAATTCAACAGAATACAGCTGTATTTGATCCAATGATATTAAACCAACATTTGCTGACATCACCCAGCATCATTTAATTCTATCTGTCTGTGCTGACCCTAACTACCCTGGAATGGGCAATTGCAGGCACAGGTATATGAAAGGATTAACCTCATTTTTCTGACTATTTAACAAAACAGATCATTGCTGCATTAGCAGCACATTAGTGTGTGTTGATCTATGAAAAAAATGTAGATAAAAGAAAAATAAAAAAAATATATTATGATATAAATAGTGTTCTGACTTTGACTGACAAATGAGACAAGTGCTGGCTATGACTGCTTATAAGGTACAAGTACATTTTCTTTTCAAGATAATTTTAGTAAGTATTGTTATAAACACAAACACACTGGAGTTAAATTTACAGGTTCTACATAATTTTATATTATCTGTGTACTATCAGAATATTCTGGTATTCCAAAAACCAAGCCAAAAAGTTTGGTATCTATCAAATTTTATTACAGTACTCAGGTTTCTAGTATTTATATGATAATGTATCAAATAAAATTAACCAATTTAATGTAATATTAAAAAGTAGATTGATGATTTACCTTTTACACAAATTGCACTCATCAATAAACATGTTCCCATGTAATTCTGAGAGATATTTTCTTGGTAAACCTGATTTTAGATGTAGACCATCAATGTTTTGGCTTACAATATAATGTACTTTATTACATTCCACTAGTTTTTTAAGTATCATGTGGGTTTTAGTTGGAAGAGCATCTGCAAAGGAAATGTTTGTAGTAGGTCTTTTGCCTTCTCTTTCTAACGTCCATACTCCGTTTGGGCCTCTGGAAATTTCAAAAAGAGAATATGTATGTCAAAGAAATCCATTCAACCAAAGTAGAACAAACTTTACTTTGCTTTTTGGAATAAATTGTAGATTTTTGAAAGAAACACTACTTAATTTTTCTAAAGATAACTATTACCTAAAATCTGGTATTCCAGCTGAAGTACTAATACCTGCACCGGTATGTACAACAACATGTTTTGCTTGATTTATAAACTGCGCCAGTAACTCACATTTCTTAGTTAATTTCTCCAAGGAATCAAATTTCTGTAATTTGCAAATTAAATATTAATTAAGGGAGATTATAAACGCCTAAATTTCCTGGAAAATATAGGTAAACTTACTTCTGGCACTCCTAAGATGCCTTTGTTTTCATAAGGCGATAAACCGTCGGCATAATTGCAAGACATTTTCAATTATTAATGAGATAAGTGTTAATCTCCTAACATCAATAAGCAACCTCAGATTTTGGATTTATTGAAGGAAAACCAATCATCTCTAATAGTTCAATTTAAAATTGAGATTTATGCAGAATTATATTATGTCCCATAACGATTTTGACAGGTGAAACTGAAGTTCCGTATCGGCAGAATTTAACAATGCAATAACTGACAAAGTGACACTCAATACTGTTTATTGTATAGTAAGCAACAGCAGCTAGAAAGGAACGGTAGTGAAATAATTTTTTTTTTAAATATTCTTATTTTTTATTTATTTGGTCATTCTTCCATTCTTAATAGTTTATAAATTGTCACGGATCTGTTGACTGAAAATCATGAACCACATATTTTTAATGGACAAAGGGTGCAATTAGCAGACGGCTCACCTAATGGTAAGTAACTACCGTTGCCAATGGACAAACTGCAACTCAAGAGTCACAAGTGATTTGCAATCCTAGGAGTCCCTCCCGTACAGTAAATGGGGGGGGGGGTGTTTATAGATTATAATATTTTACAGGATACAATTATACTATAGGTCAATTACCACCTGGCTATTTGTCTGCTCGTTTATAGCGTAAGAAAAATAGTTTAAGACTGTCTGAATGTCACAAGGAAATGCGTTTCTGGGAAAATGTCCCATCAAATTGTCAAATTATTGTTAATTTTGCATGTAGTTTTAGTAAAATGTAAAAAGAAATTCATAATGGCAGGGATAGTTTGGTATGCGACAAAAATGTAAGAGTAAAATTAATGATGTAACAATGCATTTATATAGTCATGATAAATGGCGTTCTATCATCTTCACCTACCTCTGACTGGGTGACTAAAGTTTAGTTTTAACAACTTTGAGGATTGGATGTAGAAAATATTTTGATGGAATATACATGAAACCAACAACTTAGAGATCGCTTGCTTAGTGATAAGTTGGTGGATGTTGGAATATGTAACACCATCCTGACCAACCCTTTGATAGATACAGCTAAGGCTTTTTATGTATGTGTAAATACACATACATAAAATCATAAAAAATTAAAAATTAAGACTTATGTAAAATAAACAAGTGGCTATAATGGAGTGAAATGGTCATAATTGTAGCTAAACTCCATAAAAGACCTTTGTGCATTGGAATGTTCTATGAATTGATGGATTTGAGAATATTTTGTGGATTTTATTGCCAATAATTTAAGTTATTCATGTGTATTTTGATATTGGGCAAAATTTAATTTACAAAATAAAATCGATACCTGGTATACGTGGACACAATACTATTTTTCAATCATCGTAATCTATTGCCTGAGGCAACGTCACTAATGTCAACTTCGATTTGCTTCGGTGAATATTGTTTGTTGGCGTTTAATTTAGTTTAATTAATTTTCTTGCTCTTCAAGTGTTTCACAAAGATTGTGAATTAAATCTTCACATTATGAATCGCAGAAGAGCTCACGATGAAGACGATGGTTATGGTCTGTACATAGAAAGTTAATTTGCGTATGTGTTGTAGGTTATAAATTCTTCGTTTGATGACCCTTGCTTGTAAATTTTTGTTTTAGAACGTCTTCATCGCAAAAGACGGCGTGTATCTGAGAACCAAGAGATTGAAGATAGATTAGAGTCTCTCATTTTAAGAGTCGGAGAAAAAAGTAGTTCTAGCTTAGAGAGTAACTTGGAAGGTTTGGCTAGTGTATTGGAAGCTGACTTGAGCACTTTTCGAGTCAAAATTTTGCGCATTCTCACTGACTGTGCTATACGAATGCCGGAGAAGTGCACTATTTATGCCACGTTAGTTGGTCTTTTAAATGCTAAAAATTATAACTTTGGTGGTGAGTTTGTTGACTACATTGTAAAGACATTCAAGGAGAATTTGAAGAGTGGTAAATGGAATGGAGCGAGATACACTCTCAGGTTCATTGCAGATTTAGTAAATTGTCATGTGTTGGCAGCCTCTTCACTTTTAACTTTATTAGAAACATTAGTAGACTGTGCAAATGAGGATGGAGTGCCACAAGTTAGGAGGGACTGGTTTATATTTGCTGTTCTCTCAACTTTACCGTGGGTAGGTAGAGAGTTGTATGAAAAGAAAGAGTCCCAACTGGATCACTTGCTGACAACAATAGAGATATTTTTAAATAAGCGCAGTAAAAAGCATTGGCAAGCATTGAAAGTATGGTCTAATGATACTCCTCATCTTCAAGAAGAGTATTTGGACTGTTTATGGGCCCAAATTAAGAAGTTGAAGCAAGACAACTGGTCAGAGAAGCATATTCCACGGCCCTACCTAGCCTTTGACTCTATATTGTGCGAAGCCTTGCAACACACACTTCCAGCTATTCAGGTGAGAGAAAATATGTTTTTTTATTCTCTTTGTTCATTAATAGCATTTTGTAAACCTTAGGAAGGTTTTGGTTTATATTAGGAAATTTATATTTTGTACATATCAGTTCTATCATCATAGGTTATAGTTATTTATATTGATATTACACTATTAGTGAAAAATAGCTTAAAAAAATAATATCTAAGGTATTATATATAAAAGAAAAAATTACTTTTCGCTAATATGCCATAATAAAGTTTAATTAAATAAAATATAGCATTAAAATTATAATTGCTTGTTACAGCCACCACCACACAATGACAATGATACTTATCCAATGCCAAGGGTTATATTCCGCATGTTCGACTACACGGACTGCCCTGATGGACCAGTACTGCCAGGAGCACATTCAATTGAAAGATTCCTTATCGAAGAACACTTGCATAACATTATTGAAGCATATCACTTGGAACGTAAAGAATGTGCAGCACAACTGCTGTGTTTCCCATACAAAGCAAAGATACCATTAGAATATTGTATTGTAGAAGTCATATTTTCGGAGTTATTCAACTTACCCAGACCGAGATACTTGGAGATATGTTACGGTTCAATATTGATTGAGTTATGCAAACTCCAACCATCAACAATGCCACAAGTGCTTGCTCAAGCAACAGAAATATTGTTTTTGAGGATTGACACTTTTAATATTGCTTGCTTTGATAGGTTTGTATTGATATATTTATTAAACTATACTAAATTAATTTTTTTCTTCATAAGTACCAAACTAGAAATGGCCTGGTGATCAGATTGTGGTCAAACATAACTTAACCTCTCTTTAATAGGCTTCTTAGTCAACATGATGTCATTTTTGCATAACTTTTTTACTTGTTTTTCTGTAGTCAAAGTTACTGTAAACTATCATCATCATCAAATAGCCTTTAATTATTTTATCAACTTTAAGGGCTTGCACGGATGAGGGAAAATGGTGGATGAAATGTCCGGGATCCACTATTATTGGCACAGCAATGAGGTTGCACTTTGAGTGAAATAATAAGAGCACACTGCATATATTTGGTCTGCTAATGTCCCTTTGTCAGCACGGGCTCTTTTTTTTTTAAATTTTACCTCCCTGAATGGACAAGATTGTATTTAAAGACCATAATTCATTTCGTATATTGTTTGTATACAGATATTTTGAAAATCACACCTTATAACTTGAATTACTATTTCAGGTTTGTTAACTGGTTCGCTTACCATCTGAGCAACTTCCAGTACCGTTGGTCATGGGAAGACTGGGAAGCATGTGTCCAGTTAGATCCGGAGCATCCCAAGCCACGGTTTGTCAGAGAGGTTCTTGGAAAATGCCTCAGGTTTGTAGAAATATAATAGTACATAAGAGGTACATTCTAAACTAAGATATCAGTAAAGAGAAGACTAATGTAGTTTATTACCCTTATTATAATTCAAATGTTCACAGCTAATAAATAAGTAATCAGCAACCAAAACTAAATAATAAAAAGAGTATAATTTACATATATGAATATTGTAAAATGTGTGCAATGTATTGCATTGTTACAGATTGTCGTATCATACTAGAATAAAAGACATGGTGCCTGAATCTTTTGCAGCTTTTGTGCCCTTAAAACCAGAACCCATATATAAGTACTCTATGGAAGGAGCAGGTAAGAATTTAACTAAAACATAATATAATATTATTTATAATTTATTAAAAAATATTATTTATATTAACCTAATACTTAACTGAACTTAGACATATGTACATTCCAGTAACAAGACAGGAAATGGAAATAGTGTAAATTGTGATATTATTGGCTTGACAAATTTAAATGCTTGTAAACAATTTGTAACACTACATTAAATATAATAAATAGTTCTCATTTGTCATCAATTACACATATCACTAAGGACACAACAGTTTAAAGCTGAAACACTGATCTACACTATACATTCAGTCTATTCCATTGCCATTAATTCTAATAAGTTGAATGGCCGTTCTTGACTTTCTGCAGTTTGAATTTCAGTTTCGTCATAATAATCTTCATGTAAATCTCTACCGTCTTCATCATTTTCAAATGGAGAGTCTTCATCGTCGTCTTCCTCATACTCGTCATCATCATCATCATTGTTTTTGTCATGTCTTTGCTGTAGAGAATTGAGTAAGCTTTCAATATCGTCATCTATTTGGAAGACTTCTTCGTGAAGAACGCTTTCACTTTCTTTGGGTTCATCTGGAGCAACTGTAGTAGACATATTCACTTTCAATTGTTCAGTAACGTCATCCATTGTAAAACCTCCGAGGAGTTCATTATATAAGTCAGAATTATCAGCACTAACTGTTGAGGAATTAGCATTTATACTGCTAGTGCGAATAGTGATGGTAGTTGTTTCTATTACACTAACAGGCTTTAAGATGTCGGTTGTCGTTAGATTTTCATGTTTTTTCTTCTTACATTTGGTCTTATTATTTTCCACTGAAAATTGTGACATTACAGTCTGGTTAGTTTCAGTATGTTGGCCTCGATTTTCAACATTTAAATTATCATCACTACTAGGAGAGATTGGAAATATGAACTCATTGCTATCTATAGTCCCTTGGTTATCCTTCGGTTCTAATGCTTGCTCCATTCCCTTTTCAATGCTGTCTGTCATGTCATGTTCTTTGTTTGTGTTGGTATCTGTAACGGTTGGTTCTGTAGAATGCGGTGTTTTTACTTGAATATCTTCGCTACTATGTGAGGTCGTGCTACTAAGCTTTACGTCATTTGAATTAAAAGCGTGATCTTTATGATCCTCTTCATTCTTCTCTTTCTCTATAGTTCTCGGAGTACTTGGAGGAACATATCCTTGAAATTTCGATGCTTTTCTTCTTAGGTTGTATGAGGTCGGTGTGACTGTCGTTCTATTCTTTTCCGTTGTAGACACAGACCACTTATCGTGATTGAGAGATGTGCCCTTCTGCATTAACATAGATTGCCTGAATCGGTTTTTACTCTTTGACTGTATGGGTACAACAACAGATTCACCTCTTACGGTAGTGCTTGGGGTGGAAGTAGTGGTGGTAGCGGTGACGGATTTTTTTGTGGTTGTTAAAGGCTGTGACGTAGTCGCTATCGTGCTAGCGCTTGTAGATGTAGACGTCGTAATAGTCGTAGTCGAACTAGTAGTTGTAGAGGCTCCTATGGGCTTTGATTCTCGTACAGAGTTGGCTGCATTTGTTGCTGCAGAACTGGCCTGTGGTGTTAAATCACTAGAGATTTTAGTTTTAGGGTATACCCGGGTCGGCTTTGGTGTTGTAGTAGTGCTTGATGTGGTAGAAGTGACTCGTTTATGTTTTTTTATTTTCTCAGTTTTTTTGAATTTCGGCGGCGGGCGTGTCCTTTTGGGTTTAGCCGTTGTTGTAGTGGTAGTCGTACTTGTTGTTGTTGTACTTGTAGTTATGGGTTCTTCTTTATATTTCTCTGTAGTTGTTGGAGCTGTTGTAGTCATTATAATGAAATCATTTTCAGGAATAGTTTCTTTTTCTTTTTCCATCGGAGTAGTTCTTGTAAATGCTGCTAAAATTTCAGCCCAGCGTATATCGTCGTTTCCTTCCTCTGAATAAGCGGTGATTATATCTGGTGAGACTGTCGTGAGGCGAATCGGTTTGTTACTATCTGGCTTCCTTGGTGGTTTCTTACTCGTTACCGGTTTGCGTTGATTTTTAGGAGCTTTCTTATTCATATTTAAAAAATCTGTGAAATTAAGGGATATGGGTCTAAATGCAGTGTCTGCTGTGGAATCTGTGTTAGTATTTATGGTATCAATTATTTGAGGGCTAGGCCTGAAATCTGACGGGGCAGTTTTATGTGGTTTAGAGAGGATAGATTTTAGTGGTGGCATCGGCTTAAAAGGTTTCTTATCCATTGTCACGAACACTCCTGGGGGAGCGTTATAAATTGGATGTCTGATATTTTCTGGGAGATAATTGACTTTCGTTGACGTTTGTTTCTGATTAAATACTTTGTAAGTGGTAGATACTATTTCCGGTTTTTTAGTCGTGTAATCTAGGGTTTTTAATGGCTCGTCCGTTTTAGGGTCTTTTAACATTTGGCTGTTTGATATTGGTGTGGGTAAAACAGCTGCTTTCGTGGTTTTAACTCGATTGGAGTGTATAGGCCTGTTATCAGGATCGATGGGTACGTGAGTAATAGAATCATAATTCACGTCAAAATATGAATGTGGCGTGTAAGACATAGGGGGTGGTTGAAGAGGAGGACGAGGGTTTCTAAATGAAGGCGGTTTAACATTATAAGTGTAAATTTTTTTTTGATGGACTGGTTGTCGTTCGCTATATCGACTTATTTTTGCATGTTGTTTAGGAATCGGATATGCTTGTGGAATATAAGCATTTGATTTTAGCCGGAATGAAGAATCGTCGTAATTATCTTCATCCGAAAATAAAGATGAGAAAAGTCTATCTAAACCATGGCCTTTTCCAGGCCTGCTTTGGGAATTTGGAGATGGACCTATATTTTTATGGACCCATACAGCACGTTGAGCTCGCCCATGCTGAATATGAGTTCCTTGATTATGATTATATGACTGCGACCAAGGCCGCTCCGTTGGGCCATTCTCTCTAATTGTAAATGTTCTTACTGGGTTCTCGTATTTTTTTCTTATTGCCTCCGTTGACTGTGACGTCACTGAAAAGGTTAGCTCGTAGTGATATTTTCCGGGAGCGGTTTCTCCTTGCCTTGTTCGCTTGACAGACCAATATGCTTTGACAGTATGAGTACAGTTATTTTTGCTACATATTTCTGGCGATAGATGTCCCTCCGCAAAGCGGTATCCGTCTTTTTCTTCGAGCAGCCTGCCTCTAGCTAATATTATGGAATCACTAGGTGGAAGAGGCTCCTCTTTAACTCTATCGAAGGGTGCAGCTTTAATTTTTTCCCAAAGATTATGATCATCAACTCCTTTCGATGCGTCACCGTTAGGTTTACTATTAGGTGATATGATCTCGCCTTTTTCTATTAACTGATCTATTTTGTCTCGAACCAGCGTTAAGTACACACTATGTCTCAAGGCATCTTCCCAATAGTGTGCAGGTATAGCAGCTACTGTCGGTGGTAAGTCTGTTTTAATAAACTCTTGTAAGGTACCAGCTGGTACTTGGTTTTCGCCCGTCCAAGTGTTTAGTGGAATTGGTGTAGGTCTGAAGTCATCGTGTTGTTCGGCGCGAGTTTCTTCTTTCCGTATCTGAAACGACGTAGAATTACACATTAATAAACTCAAACCAACTACAATAGTAGAAAATACAAATCGTAAATAGAAGTAGGTGTGTAATTAACAGCCACTGTTTGAAATTTCTTGATGAAAAAACGCTTAAATTTGACTTGGTATGCGTTTGAAAGTAAAATGGTGGTAGGCGGGAAAGTGCGCCGGAGACACTAGCGTGTAACAAATCGATTGCGTGCCAGACGATCCAGCCCCCGTTTGCCAAGATTTTCCAATTGAATAATTTTTCTTTTAATATTTGAGTGCGGAATAAACATGTTTAGCAGTTACTTTCGTAACAAAATAATATTCTTTTTAGTTTGAACTTAATTATGAATCACTTCACACACTTGATATTATTTAGTTTATAAGTTTTGTTTGTTTCATAGCTAGATTTTTTAAAGGAAATCCCTTTGAAAATGTTTGGCTTTGATTTGGCAACGAAAATAAAAAATAAAATTAAATGTAGTGTTAAGAAAACAAAGGACAATTAAGTGAATCCAATTGTAATCAATCATCGATACTTGTATAGATTGTAAAGTATCGACACATCCTATATCGATCCATAGCCGAAACGTCTTTAGACCTTGAAGCGCCCTTGTGGAGTCATTCTTATAGCGCCCTTTAGTAAGTGTAGCGCCCTTTAGTAAGCGTAGCATCCTTCAGTAAGTGAGCCGATGCAACTAAAGTGCCGCGACCGGCGCCCCTAACACTACCCTACACTACCTGTATATGGTAAAGATGCCCCTGATCTATAGCAAAGTTAACGGAGAAAAAATATATGTTTAGCATTTTACTCTCCGCTAATGGTATTTAGTGTCGTATGTTGTTGTTAATTATATCAACATAATTTTTAATTATTTTACAATAATTTATGTACTATTGGTTTATGACACGGGAACCTGTGCTGGAACTATTAAACTTGAGTCTTTGTGCCGCTAATATTCAATCAACCCCTTAATAATAAACGAACTGTACCCTCTATGCTGTATGTTATATTGTAGTTGTATTGATAAGAAACGAGACAAATAGATAAAAACAATCTTTGAAACTTGGAGACTTTTTGAAGCGTATTGAATACAACATAACTTTTTTTTACAATATGTAGTCATCATCATCATCAGCCTATCGCAGTCCACTGCTGGACTTAGGCCTCTCCAATTTCACGCCACTTAGTTCGATCTATGGCCTCTCGCATCCAGCTCCTGCCAGCCGTCCCGCGCAAATCATCGCTCCACCTGGCCTGTTAAATATGTAGTAGTTGATAATAATAGATACATAATAAACTTTTACACCAACGTCTTTCAAAAGTTCTCTGCTGGACTTCTCCTTAGCACTCCTTGCCAAGGAGAAGTCCAGCAGATAGTTTTGGCACACAATACCACACTAACCAGACGGGATGGTAAAGGGTTGGTTTAAGTTTTTTTTCTCTTAGTAGTGATGTTGTTCTGCGGAGGTTGTTACTTCAGTCTCCTCTTACGACACCCATGGGATACATAGTGGTGGTGGTTCGTATTCTTAATCCGTCTACAGACGGAGTTAATAGATTTAGTATGGTGCTAATTTTCTAAAGTATAAACCGAAACGTAACGAATTCCAGGAATACATAAATTATGTAGATACCCATTGCCATAAACTAGATAATTGGATTGAAGTAAATGTTAATAACTATTGCAGTGACTATTTTCAGTTCGTTAGTGTTTGCTATAAAAAATTAAGTCGCAGTCAATGCACTGACTGATGCATGTCAGGGTCCGCAGAAAGTCAAACAAAAGGAATGGTTGCCCAGCTGTTGAAATTCGATCATAATCCATATTATTATTTTTTTTAGTTTTGATTTGTTGCACTCAACATTGTATCCTATCGACAAACTAAACGCTGTTTTTTTTTCTATTCTAAAAAGTATCCTTTGCTCATCGATTTATATCCAAGTATCTTTTTAAAGTCTAAATTAGCGTGCCACCTAAATGGTATTGGTTTTGATATATCAGCAATATGTTAAGATGTGGCTAAGCTTTTTCTTTGATTCAAATTGATGTTCATTTTATCTTGATACCTCAAAATCATGTGGAGACTGTATTTGTGACCCTTGAACAAATAAATAATCCTTTTATGTTTTTTTGCCTATGCAGAACGGAACTCTAAAAGAATCTATGCAGAACTCATATAAAATAATTGTATTTTATATGAACTGTCCTGTCCTGTGAAAATCCTTTTTCTTCTAACATAGTTTACTGCATAGTGAACATATAATCTCAAAGCTTAGTGATAGAATCTTACAGCTATCTCTGGTGATCTACATATGAGATTTCATAACGTTACATACTCGTTACACCTTGTCGGACATGGTAATCGCACTCTTTAGCAATTTCTTTGTATCTTAACAATAATAGATCATTTATCGCCTGTATGCATTTGATCTAGACCTATATATTCATGGACCGTACACATACACATATAACTCAGGTAATGCAATAGGTGCTTATGAAATGATTGCTTAACCGATATTTGGGTATAGAAAACATATGTAATTGCTAGCTGAATAAGTTTCATATTCTGATGTATATAGTTATATTTTACACAACATGAAATTTAAAAAAATAATCAGCACCTTTTAAAAATCTGATCTGATCAATTATCCGAGAGGGATACAACAATATTATAATTCGCGTGAGTAAATTTGACTGCCTCGTTGGTCTAGCGGATGGCGTATGCGACTGCTGATCATGAGGTCTCGTGTTCGATTCCCGAGTCGGACCAAATGTTTGTTTAATTTGCAAATATTTGTTTCGGAGTTTGGGTGTTTTCTATGAGTAATATATATGTATTTATATCAGTTTTCTAGTATTCATAATGCAAGCTTTGCTTAGTTGGGGACTAGGTGGAGTGTATGATGAATGTCCGAAAATATTTATTTATTTGATGAATAAATAATATGTTCTTTTTTTAAAGGAACAAAAATAAAAACGGATTATCTCAGAATATAAGTGTTGCCAACGCTTTATAATAGTCTGATAGGTCTATTACGCTGTCGCTATGAAAATTATGAAAACAAAAGTCTCTAAATATTCCCATCGAAGTTCTCAGGCCTTTATCTATTTATGTCACTATTTCGTATATTTTAATGATACATTATAGCGTGCACTAATATGATTTTCCACGACACTCATAATACAGCCGATCGCTCTACTAAGATGGGAAATCTCTTGTAACAATACAGTGCAAATCGTAAAGGTCATTGTCTGTTGTATAATAAGCCTTATATTGTTTTTTATTTGCATTCAGTAGCTTTGTGCGTGTGTGTGTGTGTGTGTGTCGGTGTGTCTGCGTTTGTTTAACTACAGTCAAATAAACATCTTTGTCAAAATTTGAGTATAGTAGTAGATAATTGGCTGAAAATTTGGAGCAATCCTTTGTTTTTTTTATTATGATACACATTAAGAACATAATAAAAATAAGTTTAATTTATTCAATTAATTATGTTGTTGTTTTAATATAGTAATTATGAATTGATTTATTCAATATTTTAGGATTCAGCTCAGTTTGTGTTACTTTGACCCCACGTAAATAAATAAATATTTCGGACATCTGACACAAAACGCCATCAAGTCCAAAAACTAAGCTGAGCTTGTAGTATCATAATGGAAGGGAAACGCATGCGGTGGTATTGAGTTCCATGTTTTGATCGCTCGGCACAAGAAGGAAAACCCAAACGACCCAAACGTTGGATTCGAGAGCGTATGTCTACCACTCTAAAAGAGTGACTTCGAGAGAGTCACTCTTCTTCTTCTTCGAGAGAGAGGAAGGCAGAAACGGGGACTAGTTGGAAAAGCTCTACAGTATACTCCCCTACAGGCGATAGAGGACTGCCATAGAAGCGATATATCTTCGCAGTTGCAAAGGTTCAAGGAACTCGGTAGCTTCGGGACTACCTATGATGCGGTAGTCCCGAAGCTACCGGGTGTGCCTACAGTGCTCGCCACTGTAACCGATCGAGAAAATAGTACTCCACGCTCTAGCGAACCTTAGTCTTGTAAAGAAGACAGATGCCCGGGCGAGAAGAACCGTCTCGTCCTGTTTAGTACACCTTACTTCCGCGAAGCCGCTTTAATGACGCTCTTGATCTACTCACGCATTTTAGATCACGTCAGAAATTCATACCCAGGATACCGAGCTTAATTTACAGTGGCAGTTGAGTTTGCCGAAAAGTGGGAAGAAGATTGGAGAGAGATTTTTGGGTAGATAGCACGCACACCTGTGTTTTTTTGGCGTTGAACTCGACCAGATTCTCAGTGCCTTATTAAGAGATAGCGATTGAGATGCGGTGCAGAACCAGGTTGAGCTCAGCGACAAAGTCTCGTCGTTTTTCCTCAACGTCTGCAGACTTGCTGTAGGGTGACCAAAATATCGCCCATGAACTCTACTGTCATCTGCATACCAATGTATATCGCCAAGAGCTAAAATTTCATTGATATGCAGAAGAAAGAAGTAAAAAAAGTATTTGCAACTCACTATTTTTTTAAAGTCTTTTAATCTGTTTTACCTGACCTGTAAGAACTGTTTAGGTAACCACGCTAATTTCAGCACGAGCGAGGCGGTATACCACACACCAACCTTAAATGTCAATGCATTCATGTGTCATGTTTAACGAAACATTAATTAGGTGAAGAGACTGGAGGAGCAATGATGCAGGAGCATCTCAGTAGGCTGGCATAGTATGGGGTCACCATTCCGCATTGTTGCATTTTCGGCATTCACAATGAATATGGTAATAACTACTCGTAATTGCTGCTCTTGCTTACCATCAGGCAGTAGAGTCACTTTGGCAGCTTCTTATGAAAAAAAAATGGCAATGATCTTCGGATATAGCTATATAAGCTTATATCCACTTCTAAGATGAATTAAAAATAAATGAAGCTTAGTGAAAACATTCATAGAATAAGTTATTGCATAAAACTGTAACAAAGTCAATATTCCATATCTCCACAAGATAAACATCACCAACTTTAAAAATGATAAATTAAAGAAATAAATGGATTCAAAAATGTCACAATATCCAAACTGGCCTAATTAATATTCTAACTCTCTAGATGCTAGTTGATTCACTTGATACTGCTATAAAACAAAAGTGGTTTAACTGCTTATTACGATATTCACATCAGAATTGGAAACCGAACGATTATTGATGATAGTAATGTTAACAAGAGGCATAGCAACACATTGCTGTCGTGAAAACCGACATCAATAATACAAAATGATCTCTAAATAAGAAAGGAACATGATCTGTTTTTCCAGTTGTTTTATGAATTTTTAACATCGATTATCAGCTGTATTAAAACACATGAATCTGTATTTAAAGAAAATAGATTGTGTTTATTTATGTTCTTATAATCTTGAATGCGAATAAATTTATCATGTGTACTTAAATGCTTCGTTGTAACATGGATTTTGTTGCGGTTCTTCAGCAAACATAGTATTGCAGAATTCAATTACTTTTTTAACAACTTGATGAGATGAGATAATTTTGGCAATTTTTAGGGAAAGCTATTAAGAAATTCCGTTAACTCGATATATTTAAAATAACTTAAAAGATTTACTTTTATAGTAAATTTATTCATCTGAAATGACACAAAATTCTAAATTATTTTTAAAACCTGCTGCCCCAGCAATACTACCATAGTATACAGTCAATACTCCACTCTAAATGGAAGAAGAACCCTTAGAATCCTTCATAAAAAGTATGGCCAATTTTTTAAAATTATAATATCAGCCCCTAAACTTTGAAAAATATTAGTATAGATCAGTACTCACAATGGCCGCAAAAAAGAGGCATATTAGCGCGGATCTCATGTTTGTTCACTATTTCACAACACTACACAGTTGTTTACCACTTTGGACGAGCGTTGTTTGGTGTAACGAGTGTTGTGCTTGCGCACTGGCGGCGCGGACTGGCGTGGACTCAACAACGATCGCATACACCACCACACACCACTATGATCTAAGTTGTGCGCGGAAGACGCGGGAGAAACAGCATTCTTGTTGAATATTATACTCTCCGGTAACAAGTGGTCTGTTTAGACTTTGGTACGTTTATCAATAGTCAATTCTATATTTCTTTAAAAAAACATTTATTTGCATTACGTTATATTAAACTGAAGTTAATTGAACCAATTTTGCATTGGTTCAATTAACAGCGAAACATAAAAAGTTTTTGTAACTGTCAGACGTCCCTTGAGGTCGGTTGGATACTGAAACTCTCAGATAAATATAATTCCTTTCCTTGTTGAAACCTAGCATATTGAATACAAATGAATAGCAGAAAGTGACGTAAAGGCGAAATATATTAGAGTCTAAAATTTTCGGAAAAAATTAAAAACACACGTTCTTTTGTATCTATTTTCACGCTTAAAGCATATCTGCTCCTTTGGCCATTACGAATTGCTATTTTTTTTTACGAAAGCAATACCTAAAATAAAACATTTAAAACGCTTGTTATTTTGTATACTTCTTTATTTTTTCATTTCATGACAAAAATGCCATTAGGCACTGAATTAAATATCATCTATGAATAATAAACCAAATAGATCTAATTAAACATGTTTGTACACGGCAATGCAATTGCGGCAGTCATTATGCAATTCGATATTTAGAATTAGAAAGTATTGTATCCAGAATTGTCACATTACTAAACATTGGAAAATATCTATGCATTTGCATGTTAAATGTTCGTGTCGGACGACTGCTTAGTTCTTAGGAAAATACTTTTTTGTTTCTTGTTTATTTTTCGGATTAATTCATAGATTGAACTAGTAGCCGAGCCCAAATTTAGGGAATAATAAAGGCTAGGAAGATGATGATCATCATTATCAACAGCCTTATGATAGGCCTCTCCTAAGAAGAGAAATTTTGACCTTATACCCTTATAAGTTATATTACCCTGCGTAGTTTGCAACCTTAGTCGTTTCCGACAACATACATGAAATGATTAGTAATGGTGACACTCCGTACTCTGCGCGTTTCTTCTTATCACTTTCTTATATTGGCCAACAGACCTTGGATGATGATTAGAAAGAAGAGATTTTGCATACTCAAAATATTGTGGTTAAATATAACGTTTCTTTTACACTTACTCATTCTGAATCTTCATGGGCATCGCAATTAAAGTAAATAAATATTTTAGGAATAATTTTACAAATTTCTGGATGCCTAAGAATAGACACTTGATATTGGCAAGGATGTGTGGGAACATATTTATCTTGAACTATTATCGGTGAAGGCTAAGCTGGTACAATTTGGACGGTGTATCCGTGGAATAATGAGTTTTTTAAAGGTTTTATGATTATGCCTAAATAAGTGTTGTTATCTTCATAGAAAAAACACGGTATCGAGTTTATTTTAACTAGTAAATACCCTACGTATTAACGAAATACTTGATATTTATTTATTATAGTAGAAAAATAGAGGCATCTCAAGCCTATCAAGATTTAAACTAAAATTATCACTCTCCCTCAATGTTGAATGAAGAAGTTCTACGAGATTTGAAAAAAAAAAGATCTCCTTCAGTAATTTATAGCGTGTTTATCAAGTTTATCGATGGCTCTATGGGAGCAACTTCATTCATAATATCATCTGCGAATGTTCGTTTCAAAATACACTAAACTATAAAAATAATTAAGTTTTTAGCTATACTTCGAACTCGCTGATGTGGCCCTAGATTTAATAGATATATAGATATATCTAATACTTACGAAGTAATAATACCATTAATATCTAAACACATTATTAATATGATCGTAAAAACAATTTTTAATATACGTATGTAATTAAAATAGTAAGTACTATTTTATTTGACATTTCATTCATTAGTGTGGCATAATTTATGTCCTTTAAAAACTAACTCATCCACGCGAGGGTTGGTCAAGCGAAATTCTTTGCGTGCAAACTTTCCATCTCGTGGATATAATTTTTTATGAAACATCGTCGCTCGTGTCCACGAACCGGTAATGTGAACTACTCCTTAGATTGTCCACTTTCAAATCATTGAATTTCCATCTTTATTATAATGCCAACACAGTTAATATTCCAATGAATAGTGTACGTTTGAAAATTATTGGTTTGCGTTGTATAAATTACTTTATATCAACATAAGATGCTACGCATGAATGCATAGGGAATCCGTCTGCTTTCCTTGTTGTTGATTCGTTAATTTTATGTAGATTTTAAAGTACTTTTTACTGTTTATATAAAAGTATGTGTATAATTCAGTGTCACAATGTAAAATTCTTCAATAGAGCTTTCGATAGTTATTAATATTTTTTCAGTACTATTACTAACTGCATTAGTAAAGAAAGTAACAGCGTTTTTTACACAAAGTACTGGCAAACATTATTTTAATGCTTATTATGTGTCTTGTTAAAATGTACGAGACTTCACTCATCTCAAACTAGACAGAGTCTGTACTGGATGGCATTTTGACTGCTGATACGCATTCCAATATATTGGTAAATACCTACCTACATACATGCCTACAGAACAAATGATCGTGCTCATTGTATAATTTGCGACTGCCTCGATAGCGCAGTGGTAGCGTATGCGATTGCTATGATTGAGGTCTCGGGTTCGATTCCCGGGTCGGACCAAATGTTTGTATGATCTGCAAATATTTGTTTTAGAGTTTGGGTGTTTTCTATGTATGATAAGCATGTATTTACAAAAAAAGGATGTATGTTAGCTTTGCTTAGCTTGGGACTAGATGGCGTTGTGTGTTAGATGTCCGAAATATTTATTATTTATTTATTTGTGGAACTTACGACCTCTGACAACTACACAACTGGACAAATAGATCTATCACAACAGTTTGTTGTACTTCCTACTAATTGTGCATCTTATTATCTCTTACTTAAATATTTGACAAAACGTTCGTACTATAAACGTAGTAAGTATTGTATGTTCCCACCGAAGTCCATCCAATTCTCATGGTTTTTCTGTTCTGTACGATAAGCTTAAGGTAATATGCGCTTGTGCAACTCAAGACTGCTATTGTTTCTCGTTATCTCGCACTGGATCTTGGTTAATTATTCCCATATTGCTATTTACTCGGGAACTTATTGTGCACGGACTGGTGGAAGATTGCGTATTAGTTAATTCATTTGGTCCTGTATTATCGAAAGGTTAATTCAATACTGTGACCTGTGTGTACACAGTTTTTTTTCCTTCGGACCCTTTTTCCAATGGCACTGTCACGGGTCCGTAGGTTACGATATTTATTTAGTATCGTTTGCCCCTCCCTAAAGGGTACCGATTTGTTAGGTATAACTTTTCCAGAATATAAAATACCATGCACAAAACTCTATTCACTATTATCTCGAAACAACTAAATTCATTAATTCTTGTTACAGCATCTCTCCCAGGCACCGAAGCAGCCCATCAGCTTGTCGTATGCGTCCGCAATAAATGCACTCCTGAAGAGGCCTTGAATGTTCTTCGCGAATTGCCGAATCCACTACGCGAAGGCGAACAGCCTGCAGCCGCTCAAGCCGCTCCCTACAACCCACTCAAGATAGATGTCTTCGTGCAAACGTTGCTGAACTTGGGCAGTAAAAGTATATCACACAGTTTTGCTGCGATTTCCAAGTTCCATTATGTGTTTAAGGTATATATGCAACTCTTATGTCACTTGGAATTTAAGACATGTCAATGAAATATAGGTATTACTCTCCTCTTTATAATGAGATAGGTCAAACTCATCTGTCCTCACTTTCTCCTATCCTTAAATATCCCACGACTTTCCTCTTCAAGTCATTAAATCAATTATACAAGATCTAATTAATATGTATATTTATATGAAAAATATCATGTTGCATATTTTAGAAAAAAAATCTTATCGAAACATTTAACATAAACAAGAGGGAAGGGAAAATGATTCTTACATATTTAAAAAAAAAAAACAAAATTCTCAAACAGCTTTTTTAATTTTTCGGAAAAATAAGAATTTATGAAATATATTAATATTCATTTATACCGATAAATAAGGTCTACTTCTTAATCCTATAAAAATTAAAATATCTAAGAATTTAACGCATACGCAAGACTCATCGATAAACAAGATCTTATCAAACTAAAAAAATCGGAGTGACCACCTTTTACATGTGTGTACGAAAATTTTTGTCTTATTTTATTGTCATTGTGTTTCTCGTGTATATAAACTTTCTTATTCAATGTAGTCTTTGATTGTTATTGGATTCAGTTATCATTGTTACGTACAAACAGCGTTTCTTTTCATCAATTATGGCTCGGTGTCGTAAGATGATAAAATCTTATGTAATTAGTGATAAATAATGAGTTGACGGATCTAAAAATAACCTGATTTTCTTTTAGACAGTCTGATTTGAAAGCAAAACTCTTCAATTAAACGCCTATATTGCATACAGTACAAATGTAGTTTATTGGTAAAACCACGGCCCTTTTATTGCATATGGTCCTAAGTGACTCCACTTTGCATGATAGAAAGCATAAGCAGAATACAAGAGCGGTGATCACCAAAATCATTGCGAATTGTGACCGACACCATGGCGGCCTAGTGATGCTTCTGCATAATTAGGCCTCCGGTCTCGCACTCATCAACGAAACAAAACAGCACGAATTCTGTCATTATAGGTTGATTTTCTTTGCAATTGGGTAGTACCTACTGTTCCGGTTAGGTTTGCCCGTTTGTACTGTAATCAGCTTGACTCTACTAACTTACTTTGTTAGAAAATATGTATTAAATTACCTACCTCACCTATACCTAATTAAAATTACAAAAAATGAACGACCGTCGTTTAGAACTTAGTTTTTTAGTAAGTAAAATAGTATTTTCGGTTTCTTTGTTTCTAGTACTCGTAACAAGGCTTAATTTCCACACGGGGAGTTAAACTAAGCAAATATCCTGTCCACGAAGTTTCCACATTATTAGTATTTAGTATTTTTTATTGACGGAAATCCCAAAGGACTACGATGTCCATAAACCCACGTGATGAAGCTTAGCTTAGTACGTCACGATTTAGCGTATAATTTTATTGGTTTTTCCACACTAATATTACGCTATGTCTGTTAAATTTCACGGTTTACTGGCTAACTGCTGCACCGATTTCAATGAAATTTGATATGGAGATACTTTATTCTTGAGGAGGGACATAGGTTACTATTAACCGCAATAACGGACATGCACTCGGGCATAGCCGCGGGACAAATGCTAGTAATTAATATTATAAATGAATACTTCTACACTAGATCCTTGCGGAATCCGAGGAAGCTCAGATATGCATTCTGCGCAACGTTTGGGAGTTATGGCAACGGCACCCGCAGATGGTCTGCGTGCTGGTGGACAAGATGCTCAAAACGCAGATCGTTGAGTGTAACGCCGTCGCCACGTGGCTCTTCTCCAAGGAAATGGCACCTTTCTTCACGCACGGCTACCTGTGGGAAGTGCTACATCTAACTATTGACAAGATGAATAAACATGTCTCGAAACTGAGTAAGTTTTATGTTATACTATTTCTTAAAATTAATTTCTGTTTACGTTTTTAAAAAGAAAATATCTGGAATATTTGTTTGCGTAATATTGCAACAATCGTTTTTATATTTTCAGGTGGCGAATTGCAAGAGGCAAGAGAAGCATTAGCCAGAGCTGATTCGAGCAGTTCAGACTCAGAAGATGAGAATAGCACTAAAAAGAAGAAAGATCAAGACAAGCCTACTGAGGAGGTTAGTATTATCAATATTTATGTAATAATGGCGTAAGGCCGACTAAGGGTGCAAATTACACAGGAAAACATCACTGGAACGAGAAGGAAAATTTGAAACAAACCCTATACCCACCCATCTGGCTAGCTTGAGTGGAATAAACGACCAAAACCTTTCTAAGAAGTAACCTAAATAGGCAATATTCATAAAAAAATTATTTGTCTCAAATATTTTTTTCTACATTCTTTATTGTCTTTACAATATACTTGAAGCGTATTTTTTTATTTAGTGGTTATTTGAACCCAGAAAATATTTAACAAAAAGTGAAAATTAAAGGAGGGAGATTCAAACTTACGAAACGCTCGCTATTGGTTGAAACGAAATGTGACATCGATGGTCACGTCATCGAAACTATCGGAGTCGAAATTCAAACTGTGTTAGAAGTGTTTGTGAGAAAAATTACCTTTTTCCATAACCTTTATGGCAATTAAAACTATTAATAAGCATTAACTAACAAAAACACTGAATAGTAAACAAACACAAAATGACATATTTTGTATATAGTATATAAAGATTATATAGAGTAATGATATAGAGACGTAAGTGATCAGATTAAAAAACTAAAAAACATTCATATTCCATATTTTGTAGTCAATATCAATAAAAATGAATCCCCAAACGTGTCTCTAAGCATAACTCGAGAACCGCTCGAGCCATTCGGCTATTTTTTTGAAATATTTTCCTTAAGGCCCAAGGAGGTTTTTGCGGAGATAAAATATGTAAAAACTGCCAAGAAAATAATGAAACACAGGGTTAATTAAACTATTAGTCGATAATGTCAACATAGCGAAGTCTGTCGTGTCACTTAGTGGAATACAAAAGGGTGTCGATGATGTGATGTACTATATTTTTTTTATGTATGGCCCTGCCATAATGACACCAAAATGACAATACTCTGCCTAATGGAAAGCATAAGCACGATCCTAGAGTGGTGGTCACCATATTCAATCGCGAATGCAGACAATGCAACAATGCATCAAGGTGGCCCACACTATAGCGGCCTAGTGATGCTTCTGCATCATTGGATCTCCGGTCTCGCACTCACCAACGAAACACGACAACACAAACGCTGTCTTTTTACGTTGATCTTATGTGCTAGGGTATTACACCCTGGCCACCCATCGTGCTGAAATCAGCGTGGCTCTACTACCTATAATAATACAATATATGTGTGTTACCTCCAGGCAGTAGAACGAATGGAGGAGCGTTTAGAAGCTGCTCACATGGACCAGAAGCGGTTGTTCCTGATCGTGTTTCAGCGCTTCATCATGATCCTGTCGGAGCACCTGGTGCGCTGCGACACGGACGCGCGCGACCCCGACACGCACTGGTACCGCAGCACCGTCGGACGCCTGCGACAGGTCTTCCTCATTGTAAGTCCTGCATTTTAATACTGTATTCGTTATCTATATATATTATGTACTCGCGGTATAACATCAACCGTAGGTAACGCCTGGGGTCGAACCTAGTCTAAAAAGTAGCCTGCGTTTTATATCATCAACTGAAAGTCCCGTCTAAATCGGTCCAGCCGTTCCAGAGATTAGCCAGAACAAATAGACAGGCAAACATTATAAAAAAAAATATTTTGGTTACACACAAAGAGCGGTTATATAACAAATATACACTCCAATTTTTTTTATTTGTAGAGTTATAAAATATTGAAATGATTTGTATATACTTCAAAAACATCAAAAAATAAAACTTATTATAATACTCTTTCATTCTGATTGCAACACCTTCTACACTTTAGCATAATGCATAAAATTGAATAGCTTGTTGGTCAAATCTAATCGATATTTATCTTTCAAAGCCACAACATCTGGTTATGAATTCGATTCCTCCTCGTTATTTCTACTGATAGCATGTAACAATTTGAGGAATATACTTAAATCACGTTCAGCAATCTGGTCAACAGTCTATAGGTTTTAATTTAATTTTTCTGATTGTTTTTTTTATGGTTGACCGATTGGATGGTGTTTTTTTAACGGAGTTCAAAAAGGAGGGAGTTATCAATTCGTTCGTTTTTTTATGTTTGTTCCCTCAGAACTTTCGACTGTGTGAAGCGCTTTTGATGATTCTTGTTTTATTTAAAAGCTGGGCAATATCAGCTTTTAAATAAAACAAGAATCATCAAAAGTGTTTTCCGGTTTTTTGTTAAAATTTCTTATTATTTATATTCATTAGTACAAATAAAAGAAAACTCATATCAAATATTGAGTAGAAAATAACAGTTTTAGATTCTGGTAGATAAATATTTATTTACTCTGTGCTCGAATGTATTTCGAGACATCTTATAATTTGAAATTTAATGTAACACCTATGTTTTCTATGATATTTATTTTTTCCAGCATCACGAACAAGTACAGAAGTACAGCAGTACTTTGGAAACTCTTCTCTTCACTCAAGACCTGGACCCTCACATTTTAGACGTATTCCACCAATTTATTGCCCTCACAGCTTAGACAATTAGGATCTGACTTTAGTTGCTTCTCCAACTCATATGGAAGATGTGTAAGACCTCCATCGGTCTTTGACAAGATAATGTATTAACCTTTAAAATGTTCTAAGAGAAAAATATAGTGCAATGAACATATATACCTGTAACCGTATCTGTGTACATATAACTGTAAATGGAACATGGTTGGCACAAGAGTCAAGCCTGAATTTAAGTATTGGGGAACCCGCTTGAATGGCGTACCCTTCGGCATGAATGGGCCTCACAGAAAACCGGTGTGAAACAGCGCCTGCGCTGTGTGTCACTGAGTGAGTGAGGTTACTGGAAGCCCGTACACCAACCCCACTCCCATCCCCCAAAGGCCGGGAACGCACTTGTGATGCCTCTGGTTTTGCAGGCGGCATCAGGCGATACATCAGCTCGTTTGCCCGCGATTCCAAAAAAAAATATCCTTGTACAGAGTATGTAACTAACTACATACGTTTGATAATGTTTCTTTTTCTACTTGACTATGTTACATGTATAAAGAGGAACGTAAATTGATAAAAAAAAACAAAGTTTCTCAGTGCAGTTTCTCCGTCACTCTTCATATTTTGGCTGTATTGTTCACAGTCGCCTTCCAATATACAAAAACACAAAACAAACTACAGAAACTTCACATTGGTATTCAGTACCGTTCGTCGAATGTCACTTTTTACTTCACACACACACATTATTCGTAATGTAGGCATTAATCTTGCCCGTGCAAACATAAGTGTCTCTGCTCCTCCCACCATACATTTCACTCACACCATACTATCCAGAGTCTGAAGTGGCTGGTAGTCTGTAATACAGGTCATCCTAGTGCAGATGCCAGTCTTCCACACAGATTATATTTATGTGAACTGTATTTGCTGTATGAATTTGTTATTATTGTAAACTGTGTGTGAAGTAAACAATAAAAATATGATGAACTTAAACTCACACATTTGTCTAATAAAGCAAGTAGATATGTTTTTTTGGTAGTTGCTATACTCAGGAAGAATTTGTTGCTACAGTCCTTTTAATAAAGCTTCGTTCCTGTGACAGATGGTTATGAAACCGACGAAGTGACTTCTTTGGACCAGCGTCATGTTTATGTGTCCTATATTTTCATCACAAATGATGCAATGTGCAATGCAAAAATTTATATCTTAACCTCGTAACAACTAAAATGTGACAACTGTCACAGAGATCAAGCTATTTTTTTTAGACTGTACTTCACAATGTAAAGATATTAATATAAAAAAAAATAATTAAAAAGTTAGGAAAAGTTAAGTTTAATGTATTTTTTCATAATTACTGAACATATTATTGAACATCTTTAAATAAATCTGTGACTAAATTGTTACATATAGGAGATAAATAAACTATAAAAATCAAACTAAAAACTATAAACGAAAAATGAACTATGATTAATGTGAGATGCACTTGAAACCATTTTCTTTTTTCAAGTGCATTACAATCAAATTATAATGCAATCTTCTGATGTACTTGTTTCTATTCTAAAAGGTTCTAAATCTAAACGTAGTGATTCTTTTAAATATTAAGACAGTTCTTTCTTTTCTTCAGACAGTTCTTCCGTTTCTTTCTTGTTCATTTTTCGAATTTATTTTTGGACAGCGCACTGACTTACACCAATGGCTTGGTATGTTAATAAATTCTCATAGTTAATTCTTAAATCTGTTATGGGATAGAATAATATACAGACATGTAGAACTTTAGTTTTAAAGAATAATACATTTATGTAAGAACTGAAAGATGAGATTGGGTCTTATTTTGCTATTGTTATTAAACCTCCTTTTTTGTAGGGATCCTTCAGATACCAATCCCTAGAAAAGTGCTGGGTTGGTTCGATATGGTTACGCTAAATAAGAAATCCCTGGGTACCCTGACGGTCCCCGGGCCGGTACGGTTTCTAGAAAAGCCTTTTGTATGTGGGAAGCACAACGTCCCTGCCTATGACTGTTATATACCCTCAGAAGTGATGGTGACAGCGTAAAAAATACAACGTGGTAAAATTGAATAGCGTTTGAGTCTAATTATAGCAAAATCTATATATAATTTAGAGGTATTTTTAGAATATATTATAATGTGTCTAGTGTGAGTTTATTTCACATCAACTGATGGTGATTCGAGTCGTCTCGTGAGTGAGTTCGTCGTTAAAATTTGCTTCCACTGGAGTCTTCACCGATAAACTCACATGAGGCCCTCAGAGTGGGCTAGTATTAAACTCGATATTTAATTGACAATGTTCCAAGATAAGATGATTCGTCCAAGACTTCGTACCCTGTACGTGTTATTTATCTTACTCAACTCAACATAAAATGTATTTCATCATTTAATAACTATTTAGAATAATAAGAATATTGCTATTCTTTTGAATAATACCAAGTACGCTAAACGTATATGTAACGATGTGACAATTTTGTGTAAATAAATTAAGTTACGTGAACTTTTATATTTTACTGACTTTTAATCTAAGCTCCACTGGCGTGTATCGCATTGAAAAGTAGTCATTCCTAAAGAATCAATGAATCTCTATTTCAAACTTAATTTATACAGGAACAGCCGTTTACCTTTTTTTCATTTATAATATTAAATGGTACTATATATACTTATTTATCACAGCGCGGCGCACAGAGCGTGTTAACCTATAATGTATAAATGTGACAGTAAATTTAAGGGTTGAAATGTGTTAGGGAAAAAGTACCTACACACCAGAATGGTTCCAGTCCAAAATTACTAAGTTCTATACACTACTTAAAATTTTCGATTCATCTCCAAGTTGTGATTTAATAACTAATCAAACACACATATCAGTCTTATTTATATATTAATAGTTTAACAATAAAAGATATAAAAATACATAATGTAAATTTAAACTGGATGTATTTGTTTAATCACTTTAAGTATGAGAGTAGTTCTTCAACGTCTTTCTTGGAGCCCAGGTAGCAGGGAGCGCGCTGGTGGATAGATGTAGGAATGATGTCAAGTATGGGGATATGGCCATTGCTGGCCAGACCGCCCGCCTCCGTCACGATGAACGACATTGGGTTGCATTCGTAAAGCAGACGTAGCTGAAATAAAAAGTTGGTTTATAGTGAAATTTATTTTTCTCTTTTGCATTCGTATAGCAGACTTAGCTAAGATAAAAAGTAGATTTACAATGAAATTTGACAGTAATCATTGTAAGGTCTTTAAATTTGCCTAATAATAATAATAATAAATATTTCGGACATCTAACACACAACTCCATCCAGTCCCAAACTAAGCAGAACTTGTATTATGGGTACTAGACAACTGATATAAATACATATATATACTTTGTTTTGTAAATACATATATTCGTATACAAAGAAAACATTCAAACTCCGAAACAAACATTTGTCCCGACCTCAAGATCGAACCCGAGACCTCAAGACTTGCGGTCGCATACGCTACCGCTGCGCCACCGAGGCAGGGCCTAAGGTAAAGCTGTATGCCGCCCACGGTGACATACTGCCCAGCAAGTCTAAAACTCTGATATGATAACTATACACACATAAATAAGTATATTTTATTGATAAAACTAATTGCATTTATACAAAATTACAATTAGAGAAAACCAGACTTTTCTAAATCTAGGTCTCAAAAATGAGTGCTCAAACTCGTATCTGTGGAAAGTCCCGTAATGAGATTTACAAGTTACCTGGAATTATCGTTTAGACAGTTAATATAAAAAGGATAAACAAAACATTTGTTTTTCTAAAGATAGTACACATTTCATCTTTATCCACATTTTTATCATTAACTTCATTACGGTGAAGACTTTAAATATTGACACTGGCAGAAATAGCTAATTAGCTTGTTGCCATCTCATCAAAAGAAAAAGACCGAGTAGGTTCTAAAATGTGTTGCCATGTTGACAAAAAACTGAAACTTTTCGATTCAATATTTTATTTTTCATGGCAATTAGATTGATGCTATAAAANTGTCCAGGGCCACCCGCAAGCCCAGCGCCTCGATGCGCCCGACCACCAGAGACACTCCCCTGGTGGCCAGGCACGCCGCCTCCTGAAAGTTCGCCCCCCGGGCTGTGACCAATGTGTCATCGGCGTAACAAATTACGCCCAGCCCGGAGGGGAGACGCTCACGAAGGACCCAGTCGTACCCCACGTTCCACAGGAGTGGTCCAAGGACAGACCCCTGCGGAACGCCGCACGACATGGGTAAAGCCGTGCCCCCAACGATAACCTGTTGATAAGGTTGGTTGAAATATTGTATTATAGCGCGGTTTGTCGTAGCACCATATTACCTTCATTCTTATCGCTTTATTAGGTAAAGTAGAAATCAAAGTCATAATTGTTTTTTAATGTAAAGATAAGATGGTTTTCAAAACGAATTTGACGATAAAGCTAAAAATATCGTTATTATAATGTAACTTGGTCTACAACACGATGACCGTCTTTCGTGCTAAACAACGTAAACTATTCTATAGTATATCCCACACTATGGATTATCTCTTATCCCACAGCGTAGGATATACTATGCCTGTGTCTTTGACTACCGCCGTGTTTTACAACTTTACTGTAAGTCCTGTAAAAGCACAGCTGAAGTCTCTGTTACTTATGGGGAGCCATCCCTTGGAGAGGCTAGCTGTCTGGCCACGACCCAAACACATTACATGATACACTGACTGTAATAGTAAATCGATAACTGTTATTGCTCGATCTAGGATCAATGTCTTTAGGTACATGGTGTTAGAAGAAGTCTTTTGTTGTTCATATACACTTCGGCCTTTCAAGCAACGGATATCAATGCGGCTCTTAGTAATAACAATAATAGATATCGGACATCAAACATACAACGCCATTTGGTCCCAAACTAATGGTATTAGATAAGTGATAAAAACAGATATATACTTTTTCTTTGAAAATGCATACATATTATACATAGATAACATCCAAATTCGCAAAAAAAAACAAACATTTGGTCCGAACCGGGAATCGAACCCGAAACCTCGAGCACTACGTTATAACTGCGTCACCGAGGTAGTCAGTGTAAGGACTCGGTAACAAAGAGTGTTTCAAGGTTATGAGGACGCGAAATATTGTTTTTGTTACAAACTTACTTTTCCATTAGGTGATGACTTTGTGGCGGGGTAAATAAAGATGCCGCCATATTTGATTGTTCTGTGCACGTCTGCGACCATAGATCCGACGTACCGCGCTCCGTATGCTTTGCCTGTCTTTGGACGCTTCTTATCCTCGATGTACTGTCGGAGTCCGTCAGACCATTCTGCTGTGTAGCCTAGAATAAGAAAACCAAAACCATCCAATGATGTCTAGACAAGAATGTATTCTGTGTAACTTCATTCAGAATCACACAACTGTAAATGACTTTAAAGCAAGAATGAATACTTATTCATATGACCTAGAGAAAACAAGAAAAGAAATATAATTTTAATCATATTTACGAAATTGTCTAAGTTATTCTTTTATTTTACAAAGACAATCGCCTTTATAAGAAAGGCTTAAATTAATACCTACTTCACTTACAGTAAAGTAATACAAATTTTTCATGTCATGCTAAAATCGATTAATTTACCTTCATTAATAGAGTAGATTTTCCCTTTTTCGGGTATTCTCATGTTAGGATCGGTGAGAATGAACTCTCCGAGCGAAGGGTCGTACATGAAGCCGTGTACACCCTTTCCTTTACCCAGAGACAGCACCATCATCGTTGCTGAACCATACAGAGCATATCCTGCCGCTACCAGTTCGCTGCCTGGCTGGAGAGCGTCGGCTTCTGTCGGCTCGCCATCTGATTTCTTCCTAATTTTATAAGAAATTAAGACAAATAAGCGTTTGATAAAGTATAAAATATTATGTCGCTAGCTAAATAACTACGCAAAGTCACGCTTTATTCTTCGTTTGTATGGGTTTTCCGACAATAACAAACTTGCACTATTGTGAAACGAATACACATAAGTTCTTATCTACAAGGAAACTAGATTCTTTCTACAAGCCATTGCAACTACATTTGAGTAGGTATTATGAAGTTATGAATAGCAAGTAGATGAGTATTATAATCATTTTAAAACGAAGGTAAGGATCACAATGATGTTATTTAACCAACCAGCTGTTGCCCGCGTATATGCTGGTTACCGCGGGAAATAGTACCCTATGTATTATTTTGATATATAAGCTATATTACTGTAGTTTCATCAAAATCCATTCTGTAGTTTTTACGTGAAAGAGTAACAAACATCCATCCACACTTACAAACTTTCGCGTTGATAATGTTAGCAGGATGATAAACACATATAACTGCTTTAACTAAATCCTTGAAGCTAACTACCATTCAAAGTCTGCATTATCGTTACTACGTTTTTTATTCAAGGAAATAGAATAGGCAATAATATTAATTTTCCTTAATTGTATACCGACAATAACAATAAGAACTAATATTTTGTAAACAATTTACTACTTTTAATGTGTAACAACTGTCCTTTCATTTTCCAGAAGGCTAATTCTAGTAATAAAAATTCCTATGCTAATTTTGAAATTGCTTAGAAATTTGTACAGTCGCTCCATGAATATAATAATATCGTAACTAATTCAGTCGCATCGTTGTAGACTTAAGCGTAAGCGATTACCGCCGCCCATGGCATACGCAAAAAAGGTGGCAGGGATCGTAAATGCGGTAGAAGAGTGATTATGTTGACGAACTCTTGAAAGTGCCCGCTTTTTAATTCGACAATGATTTGAGTAGGTACTTGCGGTGCTAGAGTTCCATTAAATGGTACCTAAGTAAGATGTTACAAAGTTACAATCTGTATGTTAAATTCTACTACTGCAAGCCACGTATTTTTATCCTTAACTTATGGCAAGGAAATCTAAAATGGTTGCATTAGTTGTCCTATCATAATAACAACACTTTTTTAAGTAATCGTCTAGCGAAGCAAGTGTTTAATTTAAAAAGATTTTTTAACGATCTTTTATTACTTTTTAATAAAAACAATAAATTTAAGCCCTTTCATTTGATACCCATATTGGGTGCGTAGTTCAGAAATATGTAAGCCGCCATGTTGTTACGGCGACCATTTTGGATTAATTATAATAATACCAATTTTATATAATTGGATTGTCATCAGAACTAAAGGGACATTTCAAGTTTCAGTTTAATCGTAAATCGGGAAGTGGTTCAAATTTAACTTACAAGATTTGATTACAGAGACATCGAAAGAGGTGAAACTAAATTAAAGCTTGTAAAATAGTCTAGTTTCTATACTAATTGACTAGTTTAAAATGTTGCATACCTGTAAATGGAAAATATGGATCCGACTGAGACGAGACAGTCGATGTTGGAGGAACCATCGAGAGGATCGAAGCACACTATGTATTTGCCACGCTTTTCTGACTCTACCTGGAAATTGATAACACATAAGTTCAATTAAAAGTTACAATCTTATAATGAATTAATAAGTGTTAACGCGCATACAAATAGGAGAGAAATTGCTTTTTTGTAGCTAGGTATTTTTTTCTAGATTGATTAATTTAGTTTTTTCACAAAATCAAGGTTGGAATCTACTTATAAATACTAATATCGTCCATCTGAGGAGTTTATTTGGTCGAATACGCTAATATCAGGAACTACGGTTTCGGTTTGAATAATTGATTCACTGTTATAAAGCCCAGTTATGTAGGATGATTATTGGCCATATACCATCACACTACCTCTAAAAGGAGCGGTGTATCGATGATATTTTTACAAAAAAGGGGGAATATTATTCTTTTTGAGAGCTTCTATCACGTCCTACAGGACTGCTCCCAGTTAAAAGTTCCAAAAAAGAATCTGTGTCAGCATGATTATGCCTATTTTTTAAAGTGGGCTCACTCACGGTCGTAACCAAGATTCAGTTTTGGGGGTTTTAAGATAATAAAACAACTGGTCACGAGTCGGACTCGCGTACCTATAGTTCCGTACGAAGTTTTAGTGAAGTACTCAGGAACGAATTTAATTTTGCCATTGGGGAAATATTATCCCCATGTATCGACATAGGTCACGGTTAGTATATCAACTGCAAAGAAGTTTATAATCGTAACTCTTTTTGTGATGCAACTACAAATTTACAGTTTTTGACTTTCTTTCATGCCATGCCAAATTTTATGATACTAGGTCAGCGGCAAATACCCTATAGATTTTGATTTCCTTGCGAATATCAAAATATGCGGCAAAAACGGAGCGTAGAGGTCGTCGTTTTTTTGATAGCATTGGCATAGAAGAATTTTTTTTTTATTTCTGCAAGGGACCACAAACCTGTTTAAACCCAACGTCCTTCATGCATGTATGCTTTATGCATTAAAGAAACACGAGGTATAAAGAACATAAGGTTACGTTACAGAATCAATAAGCCGTTATTCATTAAAAAAAATTGTACGAAAACGAAGAGAACTGGGTTGATAGTAACAAACAACGATGACTATACGGTCGGGTCTTCGTTATTCAAGACCCGGCACTCTTAAGCTCGTGGATAAAGTATACAAAAAAAATCGGCGTTCAAATGTCGAAAGCCCAATAGACAAATCTTAATACCTAGTAAGAAAGAAGATTGAAGCCAATGTAATATCACGCGTGTAAAAGAGGCTAAAGAGTGAAACAAAGTACGAAAGTATTCGCAAGAGCTTGGTCTATTAGGCAAAGCCAATTAACTTAACTGAAGAGCGATAAAGGCAGACTTGGCAGACTTTCGTCGCATTCGACGTCGAATCTTCTAAGCCTGAGCTTCTGAATGAAATTGAGAATCCATATCCATAGTTCCGTTCCATTCCACAACACAAATATACATGGCAACATTGGACCCTGGCACTAACATGCCGAAAGATCTAAGGGGTCAGAACCAGCTTGTACGAGATTAGTATGGCTCTCAAACAGCTCAAAATCTCAGACAGAAAGCTCCTGGAGGCAGAAAAGAAAGAAGAAGATGTGGACAGGTGGAAAATGTCATTAAAAGTCCTTCTGAAGATATGTATTTAATTCCGTTTTACTGGGTAGGTAACCGTTTTGGTTCAAATATATGGTGGAGTTTTTTTTAACACTTTTTGACTTTTTTTAAAACCAGCCTCCCAAACAAATTAGTTTCTGAAAAGGCTTCAGTACCATAGATCACATGTGGGCAGGTTAAATACTCCGGAACACCGGAGAATATAACCTTCACTACGCTTGATGGCTACCTACACTAAGTATGTCGAAATTATACCTTTATGCCGCACTCACTCCAGTGAAATTTAGTAAATAAATATTTTGGACATCTAACAAACAACGCCATCTAGTCCCGAGCTAAGCAGAGGTGGTGTGGGTACTAGACAACTGATATAAATTCATACATAGTTCTTGAAGTGAAGACTTCTTAAGGTGCGTTGAGCACGTTTATGAGTTCGCGTCACCGTCACCGACATGCTGACGTCATAACTTTGTTCTATTTGGGCTACATCCTTCTTCTTCTCCCGAATAGCAGTGTTATATAGTTCAGAATAGAGCGGGACTTCAAAATACAAATTAGTCGAATAATTAGTTATGTTACTGTCCTCTGGATGATTTAATAATAAACATTGGGGCTTGGGGGGGGGGGGGGGCGTTTAAACCCTATACCCCCTGTGGTTTCACAGTAATCTTATTTATGGTCAACAAATTAGTTCACGCTGTATATCATCACGCCACAGGCAATAGGAGACGTAGACGAGGATGCCTGGGTCAGCTAGTATTTTTATAAGGTATTTTATAGTTACGATTAAATACAATGGTTCATTGTATTTATTCGTAACGATATGCAAACCTAATTTTATAAAGATGAGCGTATTGAGTGGTGATAAAATTTGTTGGCAATTAATCCTGTTATAGTCGAGGTTAAGCGTCTGCAATAACTGGCAATAGATAAGCTAAAACGCATTATTGATGCTTGAACTGCAGTATAATCCATAAATGGGTACTAAAGCGTGTTTGATACCAGTTTAAAAATCACAGAGGTTATACGGCTTTAATCTTATCACAGTTTTAATCAAACACGAAAACGTAATAACCTACAATTTTAAATATTATAGACGATTAAACAGTATCCTATGATGGAAATGATATATTCAGTTTTTCATTATTAATTTTGTTATTAGCATCACCATCTCGATAATAGGACGTCGAATGCGGAACATTCCAAATTTTACAACGAGCCGGCCTCGAGTCTACCATTTTAGTTCCGCCTAGTGCAATAGTGGAGTGGTCTTATGTATATTTTATTCTAATTTTAAGTAAAAATGGTTTCTTATCTAGTGCATAACAATATTAAAATAACATATAAGTAGGTAGTCCCAGCTGCCAGTAGAGAAAATATTTATTTTAGAACTTACATACGACGCCTCGTATACAAGCAAATGTAAATTGTTTTGTCTCCTATAGGTGCTTTCATTTTGTTTGAATGGAAAAAAACAGCTAAAGAATAGAGACGCCTATTACTTATGAACTAGACATCTCAGTTGTTGGATTTTGTGTTGATTAAATTAAAACCATGTAAATTAAACTGTTTCAGTAGAAAGGATTATACACCCATTTAAATAGTGTAATATAGTTACAAAGATCAATTTAAAGTGTCACTTAGTTTTTTTTTTTTAATTTTATTGTCATTTAAACTGTCAAATTTAAAAATTCGTAAAATGTTATATACACTGCTTTCTTCTAACGATGCTGTTGACCGATTAAATGTTTTTACTACAACAAATAGTCTGATTTAGTTTCGTTAACTAGAATCAATTGAGCGGATGAATTTTGATTGTTGGTTGAGGACGCAATGCTTGACTATGCTACTTACTGCTGACCTAAGAATACGACTACAAAATTAAAGTCGATAAATGATCGCCACAATATTTTGTTCTCAAACAGCTGTTCTCGGTTATACAGAAAATTTTATAGTAAACACCGGTATAGCAAATTCGTCCATTGCACTTAGTACTCGGCTTTCTCATTTAATGTAATGTTAAGATTTTCTTTTTAAAATTTAGTGGAATTAGATTTGTCTATTTTCTGTTCTATTAAAGTTTATGATTATTAATATCGGTTCATAAACGACGAAAATATTGACGAACATCCATAAAAAAGATACCCACTAATTGAGAACTTCCCCCTATTTTTTTAAGTCGGTTAAAAAGAAAGATCATCTTCATCATACCAGACGAAAATGTCCACTGCTGCACCCAGGCCTCAGCCTAATGCAGCCCACAACAACTGGAAATTGATAGTTTATTAAAAAAACGGAACTCACGACAATTGAAGGGATATTTCCACGAATGCATTAGATTTGAATGTAACGTATAGTTTTAATTTAGCGGTCTATAACCCATCTTATGATGACAGTTAAAAATCAATCTTGAGTAAACATGGCATTTTACTTCCATAGTATTTAACTTCTAAAAGACTACCTGCGCAAAGGTTGATTCATTTTTTACTGGGACAAATATGGTAGTCATTCTCAACAAAGAAGTTTTATAAATATCTTCTTAATGTTTTACCAACTATAAAATGTTCAATTGTTTTTTAATTTGATTTATTTCTAAGTTTCTAATGAATTTAGTTACGATATAATTCTTCATATTATTAAATAGTATTTTCAATATTTTTTCTATATAAGATTATTTTAAATATTTATTTCATTTCCAGCCGCGTATCATAATAATAAAAATATTAAGTAGGTGCCCATCTAGCCGTAATCTGTATACAGTTAGATGCTTCTTTGTGTTCTAAAAGTAAACTGATACTGAACTGAACAAAAGTAAATTACAAGCTCAAAACCGTACCGAAGTGTTCCGCATGTGGCTTTCTAAATTGAAAGAGAACACAGCTCTCATTTACTATATTGCGATACTTTCAAGACGTATGTTTTTTATCGTTATCACAAAGTCTGTTGGCAGTCTTGATTTTTCTTAGGGGTATACCTGAACTTTCACTCCCAATATCCTTGATAGAGATATTGCGACACCGTGGGAGAGCCACGCTTAGGCAAAAAAGCGCCGGCTCGATCGGAGTGATATCACGACCTCACAGAAAACCGGCGTGAAATAGCGCTTGCGCTGTGTTTCACCGAGTGAGTGAGGATACAGGAGGCCCATTCATTGAAAGTCATATAAAAGCAATCTATACGCGACCCCATCGTATTGATTATATCCACTGGCTCATATTTTCAGCTTGACTTCATTAAAAAATATTATTTGCTTTAATTTTGTTTCTCTTTTTTCTTCTTCGAGACTTCTCTCGTTTTTGCACTCTACACACGATGTTGTTATTTTAAAGAACTTCCTGTTTTGAAATAGATTAGATAGGGTGTAATAATAATTATTCGTACTTACTTATAAAAGCTTAATATCAATGTAATATTAAAGGAGAGCACACATGAAATGATTTGACATCTAAGTTCTTTAAACAAAAGTTAAACTATTATCATCAAAGTTTATTTTTATATATCAGTGTATTTTTTTAAATTATTATTACGTATTGTTTGTCTTATTGATTTTAATCAGTTTTTCATCGTCGGAATGTTCAAGTACGATGGAAAAAAATGTGGACTTTATTGACTAGTGTAATATGATGCCGGAAGCAATACTATTTAGTAATTATTTTAATACAAGGTCAGTCGTTTCACCTCTATAACTGTTGGATTCTCCTCCGAAACAAGCAGGCCTGCTGTGAAGGAAGACTTGAGCATGTTGATGAACAGATCATTGGACAGAACATCCAATTTTTTGACCTGTTCGCCTTGCACGTTGGTGTCGCCGGAGATGCCATGTCTAGAAATAACACTCAAATTAGAAAGGTGCAACCAGTTTAGTTTCTAGAACTGGTTTTACTAGTTATCGTTGGGGGTGTGTCTGGACATTAAATTGTCATCTATAGATTGCGTTTAATATCTTTAAATTCTAATTTCACGATGAGTACTTATGTACTACACATACACAAGTACTAATCGTAAAATTAAAATTTAGATATATTAAGAACAAGAAGAAGACTTGAATTTTTACTTTTATCAACCGAATTTTTAATTGTAATTGCCTTTTCTCTGTTTTAATTGTAATTGTGATAAACATGTTTTTAATGTGAAAGTAAACTATAAAGTTTGTTAAGTGACAGTTATGTATTAACAGGCGCAATGTACATATATAAATATAATAAAAGTGATAAGTAGGTATACTAACAATTTTGCGATGCCGGCTTTCCGTACAGCCGATTGTATAGCCTTGACAGCTGTCTGGATCGAGTTCAAGAGTTGAGTCAAATCACCAGTAGCAGACGGTGCCGTACGTTGCTGTGCCAGGACCCACCGAGTCAATGTCATGGCATTAACATCAAATGCCGGGCCTTGTTGAGACATTTTGTCGTTTTTAGTTATCACACGAGTTAACCCAAACGTCTTGCAATGGCAGCTGACGCCGACAAACTGTCGAGTCTGCCGGCAAACGCTACTGGTTGGATCGGGCCGTGCCCCCATTGAAGGTTGTTTGTCGAATTTCGTAGTCACATTTCTCGGTTGCGTATGATGTAATGCTGCTAGTTTGTGATAAAGTTGATGAACTTGCTATCGCACGCACAGAATTCTGTAAGTGTAATTATACTAACTCGCTGGACATTATGCAGTTACTTTAATATTCGGGAATTACGTTTAACGAATGCAATTTTCATCTAGAGATATGAACAGAATGGACTGAAGATAATATGCATACATTAATGTTCTAAACACATTAATGTGTGAAACTGCATCTGTTCTCACACATGTGAGCGTTTATAATGTTGTTAATGCTGATTAATTTAATGATGATGAATGTTTGTTGTTCTTCACGTAAACAGATGCACACCTACGCAATAAAATGGATTGAGAATTGACTTGATAATAGATTGTATCCAAAAGCGTACTTTCGGCTTAGATCTATTAGAGAAAAGAGTACCTATTATGTAGATTAACATAATAGTGTTAACAATTAGAATCAGCCTTAAGTCGGTATTAAAATATTGATGAGATTGGAAAAATCCTGCCATGTGAGAGTCATGGCTGCGCACGCTTACACAGAATAAGAACAATAATAAATGGGGCCGGGTACACGAACTCAGCGGGAGTGCGCCGACGAGCGGCGTACGAGCCATGCGGACCAGTGTAGTGGCAGCTAGGAATGGAATAGAATCGCAATCACCTGTAATTCATGATTTTTAATTATGACAATGTTTGATTCTTAAAGTTTATTTAATAACTAATACTTCATATTTAATTTGTTTGTAACTATTAATACATTTAACTATCTTTATTACTTATAATTTTGTTTGCTTGGTTGATGTTATTTTTTTCATTGTGATTTCTGTGATCTCTTATAAAAATGTATGAGTATTGCAATCTAGATAGATAGAAAGATAGAAGATAGAATACACTTTATTATACAACAGATATAACAGTTTACATAAATATATAGTTTACATAATATATCAATTGAATTACCGTGTACAAATGGCGGCCTTATCGCTAAAAAGAAATTTCTTCCAGACAACCTTGGGATAGGAAAAAAAATATTGTAAAAAAAAAACAAATACGAATCCATGGGCAGTTAGGTGCGAAAAGAGAAAAAAGAAGAAGAAACAAAAATGTAAAGGTTAAAAGTGAATTCTTTAAAAATCACATATCATAATGACATGACAATACTAATAAATAAAACAGCGACATAAACACAAATTAGATATTTACATTTCCATTGAAAAANTACGAATCCATGGGCAGTTAGGTGCGAAAAGAGAAAAAAGAAGAAGAAACAAAAATGTAAAGGTTAAAAGTGAATTCTTTAAAAATCACATATCATAATGACATGACAATACTAATAAATAAAACAGCGACATAAACACAAATTAGATATTTACATTTCCATTGAAAAATAAAATAAACGTAAATAAACAACATAACTTGTAATATTAAAATATGTTTAGACACATAACAGACTATGATGACAGGTAATGATCTTTGACCATTTTTTTAAATACCGGCAAAGATTTGGCATGCCGTATAGTCATCGGCAAAGCATTCCACAATCGGACAGCCTGTACCGTAAAGGATTTATCGTAGAATCTTGTAATATGAGTTGGTACTGCCAGTTACAGAGATTCAGATGACCTCAGGGATTTCAGATGTGTGTCACTGAGGAAAACAAAGCGTTCCTTTAAGTAAGGTGGAGTAAACGGATGAAATAGAACACCATAAAGTATGGAAAGAATATGAGCATTCCGTCGAAGGCGAATCGGGAGCCACTTAAGCTGATTGCGAAATTCAGAAACATGATCATATTTGCGCAGTCCAAATATAAATCTAATGCAAAAATTTTTAAGGCGCTCAAGTTTGTCGAGTTGCTCCTCTGTGATGTCGAGAAAACTAACATCAGCATAGTCGAGTATAGGAAGAAGGAGGGATTGCACAAGCGCAATTTTAGTAGCCGTTGGGAGGTAATTGCGTAGTCTTCGTAAGGATCCCGCCGATGCAAACAATTTTCGACTAACTTCTCGCAATTGAGGACCCCAAGTAAAGTGTTATCAATGTAGATTCCTAAATTTTTAACAGACTTACTTATTGATAATGGGGTTCCGTTAAATGTAATGTTAGGTAATTGCATCCAGTCTATTCTCGATACCATCCTGGCACTGCCTACCACAATAAGTTGGGTCTTAGATGGATTAACCACAACTCCATACCGCTCACTCCATTCACACACATGCGCCAGATCTTTATTAATAGTTGAAAAGGCTTTAGATAATCTATGTAGCGGTGCTTGTGTATATATTTGAAAGTCATCTGCATAAAGGTGGTAGGAGGAGGCTAATGACTTGGAGATAGAATTAATAAATAGATAAAATTAATAAATATCTAATACAGTTTTAATTTGCCAATTGTAGCAAATTATTGTGTTTGCAATTACGACTTATAATAATATAACTAACATAATAAAACTTGGGTTGTACGATTTCAGATAAATAAATTTAAAATAAATATTTATGGTGCTATTACATAAGTAGGTACCCTTATTAAACAAAATATTAAGAAATATTGATCGATTTCACTAAGCACCAGTAATTTTTTGTGGCATCTCGTCTGCGTCTCCTATTGTCCCTAGGGTCATGTTATTATATATCATCAGCTATCCGCCAGTGAAAGTGTTGTCAAAATCAGTCCAATCGTTCTAGAGACTATTCAGAACAAACAGATAGAGAGACGAAAACTTTAAAAGTTGATTCTTGATATTATTAATATATTATTATATTACCGTATATGTGTACCTATGTACTTTCATAAGCATTTAGTGAAAAGCTGTTATTAACAGGCTTCAAAAAAAGAAGGAGGTTCTCAATTCGACTGTATTTTTTAAGTTGGTTACCTCGGAACATTCGTCTGGGTGAAACGATTTTGATGATCCTTTTTTTATTTAAAAGCTGGTGATTCCCGTGTGGTCCCCATTTCAATTTGGTCCAGTTCTTAAAATCGGATTTTTTGTTAATATTTTCTATTCTTTTTAAATTACAAACATACACTCGATTTTATTTATTTGTATAGATAACTAGTGCATTTGGTTTTAAAAATTACCATTGGGTGAAGTTAAACTGGTCATGAAGACATCAAAATGACTCCCAGCATGAACTGGCTACTCACCTTGAGTAGTCAATTATCAAGTCTGTTTATGTTCGTAAAAGCCTCATTATCATTATCATAAAAAGATGACGATTTCAATACCCTTTATTATTCCCAGGATTAATTGGGGTTGGCTACTATTTCAGCAGGTTTTATCTGAACTTAATTTTTTCCTCGGAACGATTGATATCGGCTCTCCGTAACTCTGAGGGTGAACTTAATTCGAAGGTTGAACTAGATGTCAGTATTTGCGAGCACTGACTTTCCAATACCGATTGTTATAGGGAATGACAACCGGTACCAACGGCTTAACGTGCTCTCCAAAGCACGGGCGGGAAACACCGCCATCTTCTATACCCTGGACTGCTATTAAACATTTCTTTGTAAAAAAACCCAACAGCGGTCCGATCCAGGAATCAAACCCGAGAACTCTTGATCGGCAGTCGCGCGCTAACCGCTATACCAACGAGGCAGTGACATTTCAAAATTATACGAACTTATGTTCGTCAAAACGTTTTCATTCGTCATCGTCATCATCGTCACCACATCATCAAGTATCGTAAACCATATTGATAACATGATAACATTTAATGGTTCGCGCTATAAAACGCCAAAAAGTTGACGCACGGTGATATGGAATGTTTTATCTTTATGCGAATAACAACGTCATCGGTACTTTTTAGCTGCCTTCAAAAAAGGAGATTACATATAGGTATAGGTAATATATATTTCTGTGGAATATACATAATAATGTATGATTTTTTTATATTAATCGAATTGTGGCCATTCATTTCTAACTGACTTGAATTTTTTTCTGGGTTCCTTAATTAAATTGGCAAAAATGAAACACATATAGTGTTGTCATGTTTATCTATGTACTTCTATGACTCTAAGAGATGGTAAATATGCATGTTAATATTTTTCCTTCATCACGAATTTAATTAATCCTACTTCCCACTAATGTTAGTAATATATTAAAGGTGAAAGTAAGTCTGTTTGTTACGCTTTCACGGGAAAACTACTTAACCGATCTTCATGAAACTTTATAAACATATTCTTGGAGGTATTAGAAGTAATATAGGATACTTTTTCTTTGGATGTTTGTTACTCTTTCACGCAAAAACTACTGAACCGAATTAAATGAAACTTTACAGTAATGTAGCTTATACATCAGAATCACATATAAATTATAATTTAATAAGGTTTTGTGTCATTTGGTCATGCTATAACGGTAAGTATCAATTAATCCCCATTTTCCTCCCCGTCCCCCAGAGGCCGGCAACGCACTTGTGACGCCTCTGGTGTTGCGAGTGGCCATGGGCTTACCATCATGCGACACGTATGCTCGTTTGCCCACTATTCCATAAAAAAAAGTCGGTAAGAAATCTGCCATTTGAGCACTATCTTTACGCATACTGCCTCAATAGTTTGAGTTACATGATATTAATGTATTGTGGGATTTAAATAAGTAGTTCAAAATAAATAATCCTCCGGTATCTTCACTCACTCGGTTAAACACAGCGCAAACGCTGATTTCTCAGCGGTTTTCTGTGAGGCTGTGGTATCACTTCGGTCAAGCCGGCCTATTCATGCCGAAGCATGGCTCTCCCATGGTAAAATCAAATTGATACATTTATCGCTTTAAGTGTATATGGTAGATGAATTTTGTTATTTACACTAGACAATTTAGACGAAAAGTTATCAAGATGAGATTTGCTTGAATCATGCGCCATGAAACGCCTAAAATGAGGGAGCGGTGTGTTCAATATTATTATTTTAGTTAGTTATTATTCGATTCTTGAAGCGTAGTACAGTAGGCATAGTATTGTTCGACTGCCTCTGTGACGCAGTGGTAGCGTATGCGACGGCTGTGCTTGAGGTCTCAGTTTCGATTACCGTGTCGGACCATATGTTAGATGGGGGTTGTGTGTAGATGTCCGAAATATTTATTATTATTAAAGGAATAGACTGAAACCTGGGGAAGGAAGCTAGTATAGTGTAGGTATATTAAGAAAAAAATCTCCGAGAACTCATCAAGCCTCATAATCAACAACTCTTAATGTCCCACTGCTGAACTCGTGTCTCTCGGGCCGGAGCCCGTGAGGCTATCCGTCCATACGGGTTGAGGACTGGCAAGACAACGTTGTGGCTACCTTATCTTGCCGTTGGATGTTTTTAGGCCGCCCAAAGGCCTGCAACTAAGATTAATGACTGTTATCCTGTGATAACCATGACACGATGTGGTCACGGAGACGCTCATGGTATCGTGCCACTAGCGGTCACCCATCCAGGTACTGACCACGCCATCATTGCTTACCCTCAGTTATTGGTACTAATCACCGAGGGCAACTCGACTATGAACGCCTAATCAACCCTCTGTCTCAAAAATTTAAAAAGTGTGTGTAATGTGTGACAGCTTCGACATACGTAGGACTGAAGTTTACATCACGCCACATGACGCCAAATGTGGATTGCCATTTGGTTCGCTTTTGTACGTTGCGCATTTATACTACTATATAGTTTGTCCCCCTCACCTTGTCTCCTCTCACGGCCAACTCTCAGCTCATGGCTTTTCTCATCATGATTTAATCTTCCTGTCTTATATCACCTCCTAAAGTTGCACAGATTCGCAGTTTTCAAAGTATGGACGTGGAAAGGAACTCATATCGACGTAGATAGCAAAATTAGTATCTTCAAGAACATTATTGTAAGACTATATAATACCCACGCAACCACTAGGACCGTAAAGTTAAAACGAGCACCCGCACCTTGTATGACGGAAGAGGTCCGGGCTGCCATGAGGAGGAGGGATCACACATTTTTTCGGAACAAAAACAACCGCGACGAGGATAGATGGAACCTTTATAAAGCTGCAAGGAATCGGTGCAATCAGGTGATATGCAACGCTAAACGCCGACATATTCCTAAAAATATAAAGTCTTCTTCCTTCTCTACCTTAGAAATAGGTAAAAACAACATACTGTACACAATAAGTCTATTAGTTTGAACGATATCAACCGTTATTTCTCACCTAAAACTACACTGGATCTTCAAACTAAGTGTCAAACTCTGAACTACATATCTGGACTTACCAGTCCTACTACTGACTCATTCGAATTTTCTCCGGTATCTTCTGAGGATATTAAAAAGATAATTTAATCTATCCAGTCTAATGCCGTAGGATGTGATGGCATTAACCGTCGCTTGATTGTCACCATCTTGGATAGTATTCTCCTAGCAATTAGTCATTTAATGAATTTCTCTCTTGATTCCGGAACTTTCCCCTCCTTGTGGCGCAAAGCTTATATTATTCCTCTCCCAAAAAATAATAATCCTACACTTCCTGAACACTTCCGACCTATTTCCATTCTTCCTTTCCTATCTAAGGTGCTTGAGGCCTGCGTTTATAAACAATTTATTCACAGAAATCAGTTATTGAGCCCTATGCAATCCGGGTTTAGGCCCGGTCACAGCACAGCTACTGCTCTCTTTAAAGTGACTGGCTATATTCGGAGGGGCATGGAAGTCACCAAAGTTACAGTACTAGTGTTATTTGACTTCTCTAATGCCTTCAATACCGTCAGTCACGAAATCCTTCTGTCTATCCTTACATATCTTATGGTACCTTCTGAGGCACTGGAATAGTTCTTCACTAATATTCCGGGGCGGCAGCAGTGTATTCGTGCTGATGACTCGACATCGAGTCGGTGCAACCTACACGCTGGCATTCCTCAAGGCGGCATTCTATCTCCCTTCTTATCCTCATTGTTTATTAAGCTCACTACTCAACAACTTCTACTATATGACGATATACAGACGATCTTCCAGTGTATTCACAGGCAAGAGTGGAGGACATAACGCAAGCTATCGACGTAGTCAACAGGGATGTAGAGCTCATAAAGTTGTGATGGACTAGATTTGGACTATCTGTTAACCCCACGAAATATCAGGCGATAATAGTAGGCAACAAACGAATAATGAGAAGACTCGATAACGCCTCAATCTCACCGATCGTGTTTAATGGTTCCGTTATTCCGTTCAGCCCCGTAGTCAAATATCTGGGCTTACTCATCGATTCGACCTTTGATTGGCGAGCTCAAATTACCTACGTCAGCAAGAAAGTAACTGGAAACCTGCGAACACTTTAACGTCTCAAGAACTTCCTGCCTACTGACATCAAAACTACTCTCATGCAGTCTTTAATTATTCCAATTATTGACTATGGTGATGTATGTTATTACGACCTGAATGCAGACCTCCTCAATAAACTAGACCGCCTTCTTAATAACTGCATTCGATACATATTTAATCTCCGGAAGTACGACCACGTGTCTGCCCTACGTTGCCAATTAAAATGGTTACCTATTCGCCTGCATCGCAATCAGCGAGCACTACATTATTTTCACTTCCCAACTCACCATTTTCACCTTCATACCTTGCTCCATACTTCCGTTTTCTGTCCTCTAATCACGATAGGAATCTTCGTTCAGAAAATAATCTGCTTCCCTCTCATGACTCTTGATTTCGTGAATTTTTAGTTCTTTGTCCAAGCGGTACTGCTCTGGAATGCGCTCCCACATGAAATCAGGATGTCCACAAACCGTTTTACATTTAAAAAAAAGGTGCATGAGCTCCTTCTTAACAAAATGGCAGAAACTACTATTAACCGATAATTGGTATATATTCAAGTTTTAATAGTGTGTATGTATATTTATATATGTATATATTTGTGTTTGTATTTAAGACATATGTATCCTATATGTGTTCATGTATGTTTAAGTATTTCTTTCATTCTTTTGTGTACTGTTTGCAATAAGTTTCATACGGAAACCTCTGTGCACCGCCTACCTTACAAGATTTCTACACCACCCTAAGGTTGACTGGAAGAGAATGCCTGGTGCATTAAGTCCGCCATTGTACAAAAGTGCATAAAGTTATAAATAAATAAGTAATATAATTTATATTTTACCATTTATAATATAATTTTACAAGATCTTTCCGCTACGATTTTCTTGATCCGGCAATAAAATTTTGCTCTTTCACCAAATACACAGTAAGCACATATCTATATATCGATTCAAACTTTTTATTGTTTTTTATGTAGTATAATTTGTAAATAATATTAAATAATGTAAACTATTTACGGCAATCTGACACCCAACGCCATCTAGTTTTCAGTCTAAGTAGACTTTAAGCCTGGTGGGTTCAGAACACGTAGGAATGCGTTTTGTTAATGCGGCTGTAAAAAAAATTGTAACACAATTAAAATCTTTTTAGATCAGTTCAAAAAATATGAGAAATACATTAAATAATAAGGATTGGTTACTTAATAAACGCTATATATCTCGTAGCCATTCATGTAATATTGCCAGCGATACAGGATATGCCTTTCTCCTTTGTACTGTCACTTTTGTACTGTGTACTGTCAACTGTCACATCTAATCTGACAATTGGGAATGGGAAATACTGCGGCCCGCCATTTGTAAGAAATTCTGATACAAAAAACATAAACATGGCACCGAAACTCAAATTTGCAGACGGTAAATTATTATTTATAGTTTAGGATGATAAACATTTTCATATCTTATTTATGGATTATTATACACTTTGGTAAATAATGTTATCGTAACATTTACAGGTGAAAAAGTGCTGTGTTTTCATGGCCCTTTAATATATGAAGCCAAATGTCTCAAAAGTTCAGTAACTAAGGACAAACACGTTCGTTATTTAATTCATTACGCTGGATGGAATAAAAAGTACGTCAAAAGATAGTTGTCAATGATTTTTTTTATTTCATTTAGTAATAACTGTAACTTGTATGTACAAATTTTAGTTGGGATGAGTGGGTTCCAGAAAGCCGAGTGCTGAAATACAACGAAGCCAACGTGCAAAGACAGAAAGAAGTGCAGAGGGCACATTCTGCACAGCCAACAAAAACTAAAAAAAGTATGTATATACCGCTATTGCTATATAACTTATTTAAGCTGCATGAGGGTTACTTTGGAGTAGTCTCTAATGTATAATGACAAATGGATACACACAGAGACTAACATTTGCGTGGGAGAACCATGTTTCCGCACAGGTGGGGTGGCTAAACAGTAATTATGCCACAACCTTACAGAATACTGGTGTTCAGCAATTCCTTTGTTGTTTATAGGGTTGCGTTAAGGAGCCCAAACACTTCCTAACCTAGTTTCTTTTGGGAGTTAAAGAACGACAATGCTCTGTAACTTGAGTTTAAAACTGACAATGAATGATGGTAGTTACATACCACTTGAGAAGTTGTCTGTATCTTTGCTGCCTAAACTATTAAAATACCTAACAATCTAATATGAAATTTTAATTTATATATCAGGAGGTACTAATATTGTTATTTTAAAGATATAGTTCTTTACAGTATCAATTGCATCAACAGGTTTTAAATAGTCTGTAACAGATTTGTTTTTAAATAAATACAGCTCCTGCTAAAGGCCGAAAGTCTGAGGCTGCTGCTAGTGCCACTCCTGCTAGAGAGGAGTCAAGAGCATCTACTCCTGCAGGTATTTATATACTTTACTTACTTTTAATATACACTGATTCTAAATAACCTACATTGTCAAGTATTTGCTCTAGGAACTCTTGGTTGTTAGATGTTTTAACTTAATTTAAATAATTGTTTGAAATATCTAATTATTGCATCATCATGACCTTATTCAATTTAGAGAAAAAGAAACCTGAAATATTAAATTATAAGGAGTCTTAATAAATATTGATTATAAATCAATGTCTTAGACCAGACTGGTTGTTCTGAAATTAATTCTTTACTTTATGTTAAAAACACCATAATTCTAAATACTTAACAAGTTTGTATTGTCCTTTTGACTACTTACTAACCTATCAACTTCAACCTTTGTTAGTTTGTTGCAGGACACATACCTCTAGAAGTAGAAATTAGAAAGGAGATTTTAGTTTATAGTATAGTGTTTATTCCAAGTTTTCCTCATTTTAGTAGTGCTGTTGACTTGCATAGTATACTCCTTGAATCAGCTCTAACAGCATCCACGGGATGAATAACTGGTGACACTGTATTCTTAATTGGTTGTCCGACTGCATGTCTAACTTAGGTTCTTGAATGTATGATAGACACTGTCATAGCTTTAAAACACCTATAGTAATCTTTATTTCGTTCATTTCTTTCTTCTGTTAATATGTCCATCCAAAGGTTGCCTGGAAGAGATTGCTTTTGCCAATAAGGCCCATTGTGCACATCTTCTTGAAATTTTAAGTGTGATAATTTGTAATTGGTGTACAGTAAAGTCTATTCTATAGAGTCATGTAAACCAAATATTTTATGACATTTAATATAATGCAGGCAAGGATGCAGAAGCCACTCCGACTCCGGCGAAGGCCACAAAGACTCAGAGCAAAGATACTCCAGCTGATTCAGGCTCTGATCAACCAAAGTGAGTACTTTAAAAATTATATATATAATTATTTTTTTATGGAATATGTAACAAACGATCGGACATATCGCCTGATGGTAAGCGATTACTGTCGCCCATGGACACCATGGCAAGTCCAGAGGCGTAACAAGTGCGTTGCCGGCCTTTGGCAGATAGGGGGAGTGGGTTCACTTTGTGTGGGGCTCCTAACTGACCCCAGCCGGACTACCCACTAAAACACCTTTAATATCAAGTGTAATAAACACTTGATAGGAAACTACTCATAGTATGTAAAACAATTAATATGCTATTAAATAAAATCTTTAGCCTTCACAGTCTATTGATGTAAAAATTAAATGAAGAGTAATTCCTTAAACACTTAAAAAAATGTATTGTGGGATTGCGAGTGGCCATGGGCTTACCATCATCCGATACGTATGCTCGTTTGCCCACTATTCCATAAAAAAAGTCGGTAAGAAATCTGCCATTTGAGCGCTATCTTTACGCATGCTGCCTCAATCGTTGGAGTTACATGATAATAATGTATTGTGGGATTGTTCGTTTTAAATAAGTAATTCAAAATAAATAATATGGGCCTCCGGTATCTTTACTCACCCTGTTAAACACAGCAGGTATAAAATACTCTGAGAACACTGGCAGGTGTTACTTTAGAATAGCAATCTAAAGATAAAACTAACCATTCTAATTAGTTGCTTTATGTAATTATATTAATTTAAAGTAATCTATTAGTGAGAAAAACTGCAATTATTTTCGCAATCCTATTCGAAAAATGTTATAAATAGATAAAAGTTAAGCCGACTTTGTCAATAGATGTCACTACTAGTCGTATTAGTAGAGAAAATGTATAGATTGCATAACGCTGAAATATAATGTGTATGAAAGTTAATGAAAGAGTTGAAAATAAGTAAAAGGAACACAAACACTTAAAGACTATATATATGTACTATGGACAGACATTTATAAATGTAAATATAAAAGCTCTATCGTAAATTAGATAAATGTATTTGACAAATTTTTGAGCAAATGGTTCTTAAATGTTTCTATCCATTATGAAATTTCGTAATGAAGTAATTCAGCCTTATTTTTCTAATACTTTAATTTGTTTTACATCTAAGGTACTACTAAATTAATAATAGTATGAGAAAGGAACCTTTTAGATATATGAATACAATGTCTTTTTTACTTTGTCTTGGCTTAAATATACAAATGTAATATTTTCTTAGGTTCCCTTAAAGTCGAGATGAAGCTCGTCAAAACATTTCATCGACTGTTCAAATTGTTACAGGAAAAAGCGTGGCAGACTAGATCTATCCATCGAATCTGAAGAGCAATACTTAGCTAAGGTTGATGTGAAGATTAAAATCCCTGAAGAGTTGAAGGTATGGCTTGTAGATGACTGGGACGTCATTACCAGACAACAGAAACTAGCCATACTGCCTGCTAAACTCACCGTCTCCCAGATTGTCGACAATTATTTAGCATTTAAGAAGAGCAGCAAATCTCATAACCAGGCAAAGGAATCGGTACTAAACGACATCACCGAAGGGATAAAGGAATATTTTAACGCTACGCTAGGATCTCAACTCTTGTACAAGTTTGAAAGACCACAATACAGCGAAATATTGCAAGAATATCCCGACACGCCTATGGCGGCCATATATGGGTCCATACATTTGTTAAGATTGTTTGCAAAAATGGGGCCAATGTTGGCCTACACGGCGCTAGATGAGAAGTCCCTTCAACACGTACTGACGCACATACAAGACTTCTTAAAATATATGGTGAATAATAGGTCAACTCTGTTCAATTTGCAGGATTATGGGAATGCTACACCGGAATATCATAGAAAAACACAGTAGTTATTTAGTTTTAAGATGACTGAGTTATTGAAAGTTGTAACATTCATTTGGTTGTTTTATTTGAATCCCTTTAAAAATTTTTTTTTTTATGATTATACCAAAAAAATATAAAGAAATAAATTTAATGACCATTTTAAACAAAACAATAATTCAAAGAAATTCCGTATGCCTCACAGAACTTCGTACAGTTCTTAATCATACATATATTTGTTAATTATATGCATTTCAGTACTGTATGGACAGACAGATACTGTTAATTTTGCATGATAACATTTCGAGCCTGATATAAACGTTCTAACAACTACATTTTCCTTCCAAACCTGCTCCCTACCCTAAAGCTAGACCCGCCTATAGGCCCCAAATATATATATTGAAAATCAACCTGGTACCATAAATCAATTCTCAATGGCTACTTTTAATATCTGGAGACAACAACAATATTTTTTATTTTAATATTAATGGTCTTATGATATATAAAAAACACCTTATAGATGCTATAAATCGTACTTTTAATTACTACGTTAAACGTACAAGACCGGTAGCAGGCGACATGTTGACCGACTTGTGACTCATGCGCAGAGAAACTCGCTCAGGCCGAACATGGTTGTCATTGCCAATACCGATTGTTTCAATAAATAGTTTTAATAGCATCATTGCATTAAAGGTAGAATATAATATTCACTTATTTTTTATATGAGCTACCTGTACTTGTACCTTAAAATGCAAATAACGAAAATTATTGGTATTTAATATATGTATTAGGAATTAATATGGTCTTGTATTACTATTTTAATATTTTTCTGATTTATCCCGTTCAGCATCATCATTTTCACCCTATCTTAGTCCAGTGCTGGACACAGGCCTTTCCAATGGCACGCTACTTGGGTCGATCCTCGGCTTCACGCACCCAGCTTGTGTTCATGAAAGGAATATTTTGGTATTTATTCTATATTAATTATCGTTTTTAGGGTTCCTTAAATGACTGAAAGAATAGTGTGAGTGGTCACCTCGCCGCTTTCTATCGCGACGAGTGCCGTGGTTTCAACCCCACATGAGATAACACTGTTTAATAGCTCTATCACGGTAGCAAGGGAAAATCGGCAATAATCAATTTAAAATACATGAAAATTTGTAGCTAGTTTGTTGCTATTTAGTTACTAAAATGACGATTTTGTTGCTCGAGCCAGTCTCGAAAAACCACCTTGAAATTTAACTATTTTTCCATATTTTTCTGCTACCTTTATGTCAAGCGGTCATTAATTGCGATGTTTCGAGATTCGCACGAGCAACAAAATCGGCATTTTAGCAATTAAATAGAAGCTTTATTAGATAATAGCTGATTTTTCCCTGCTACCGTGGCAGTGCTCTGTTTTATCCACAAATCGTTGTTCTAAGTTTGAATGTTCTTTTGTATGTTTCACGTGTTTGTAAAGTCTCCTACGTCACAGAAATATTCTGTATTTAAAAAAGCTTAAAACTGTCTCCTAACTGCGTTGCTGCGAGTTAAGTCGATTAGGGCGACGGTTACTCAGTTACCATCAGAAGAACCACATGCAGGTGTACATGTCTGAAAAAAAACGTGATTTCACTCTTTGTAATTCATTAAATAAGTATCATATAATATTTAATCTCAAATGTCCTCATCAGATAAATTTATTTAGTAAACTATATACAGAATATGAATTATGATACAGAAATTCCTTCAGTTTCTACTGGANTGGTCAATGATTTTTTTTATTTCATTTAGTAATAACTGTAACTTGTATGTACAAATTTTAGTTGGGATGAGTGGGTTCCAGAAAGCCGAGTGCTGAAATACAACGAAGCCAACGTGCAAAGACAGAAAGAAGTACAGAGGGCACATTCTGCACAGCCAACAAAAACTAAAAAAAGTATGTAGTTACCGCTATTGCTATGACTAACTTATTTAAGCTGTATTAGGGTCTCTTTGGAGTAATCTCTAATGTATAATGACAAATGGATACACACAGAGACTAACATTTGCGTGGGAGAACCATGCTTCCATACAGGTGGGGTGGCTAAACAGTAACTATGCCACAACCTTACAGAATACTGGTGTTCAGCAATTCCTTTGTTGCTTATAGGGTTACGTTAAGGAGCCCAAACACTTCCTAACCTAGTTTCTTTTGGGAGTTAAAGAACGACAATGCTCTGTAACTCGAGTTTAAAACTGACAATGAATGATGGTAGTTACATACCACTAGAGAAGTTGTCTGTATCTTTGCTGCCAAAACTATTAAAAAACCTAACAATCTAATATGAAATTTTAATTTATATATCAGGAGGTACTAATATAGTTATTTTAAAGATATAGTTCTTTACAGTATCAATTGTATCAACAGGTTTTAAATAGTCTGTAACAGATTTGTTTTTAAATAATTACAGCTCCTGCTAAAGGCCGAAAGTCTGAGGCTGCTGCTAGTGCCACTCCTGCTAGAGAGGAGTCAAGAGCATCTACTCCTGCAGGTATTTATATACTTTACTTACTTTTAATATACACTGATTCTAAATAACCTACATTGTCAAGTATTTGCTCTAAGAACTCTTGGTTGTTTGATGTTTTAACTTAATTTAAATAATTGTTTGAAATATCTAATTATTGCTTCATCATGACATGATGAATTTAGAGAAAAAGAAAGCTGAAATATTATAAAATATATTTATGTGTGGATAAATGAAAAGAGTCTTAAAAAATATTGATTATAAATCAACCTCTTAGACCAGACTCGTTGTACTGAAATTTTTTCTTTACAGCATGTTAAAAACACCATAATTCTAAATAGTTTAACAAGTTTGTATCATCCTTTTGACTAGTTACTAACCTATCAACATTAACCTTTGTTAGTTTGTTGCTGGACACATACCTCTAGATGTAGAAATTAGAAAGGAGATTTTAGTTTATAGTTCTACCATACCAGTCAGTTGTATTGGTATAGTGTTTATTTCAAGTTTTCCTCATTTTAGTAGCACTGTTGACTTGCATAGTATGCTCCTTGGATCAGCTCTTACAGCAACCATGGGATGAATAACTGGTGACACTGTATTCTTAATTGGTTGTCCGACTGCATGTCTAACTTATGTTAGGATCTTGAATGTATGATAGACACTATCATAGCTTTAAAATACCTACACTACCCTTTATTTCTTTCATTTCTTTTTCCTGTTAATATGTTCATTCAAAAGTTGCCTGTATTAGATTTCTTTTGGCAATAAGGCCCAGTGTCAACGTCTTGAAATATTAATTGTAATAATTTGTAATTGTTGTACAATAAAGTATATTATTCTATAGAAGCATGTCAAGCAAATCTTTTATGACATTTAATATAATGCAGGCAAGGATGCAGAGGCTACTCCGACTCCGGCGAAGGCCACAAAGACTCAGAGCAAAGATACTCCAGCTGATTCAGGCTCTGATCAACCAAAGTGAGTACTTTAAAAATTATATATATAATTATTTTTTTATGGAATATGTAACAAACGATTAGACATATCGCCTGATGGTAAGCGATTAATTTCGCCCATGGACACCTGCAAGTCCAGAGGCGTAACAAGTGCGTTGCCGGCCTTTGGCAGATAGGGGGAGTGTTTGGGGTATGAGCCTGCAGTATCCTCACTCACTCAGAGAAACACATATCAAGCGCTGTTTCACACCGGTTTCCTGTGAGACAGTAGTATAACTCCAGTCGAGCCGGCCCATTCGAGCTAAAGCGTGGCTCTCCAGGGGCTCTCTCAAAGGTCCTTTTCGGGAGTACTTTGCAATTCTGTAATTTTTAAAATATCTTAACCTCTCACTAATTATAAAGACTTATTACTTGTTTTTAATCTATTTTCAATAACCTAACTTTGTTGCCCGACAACGGCGAAGTCAAAACGAAGGGTGATAGTTTAGACTGTATAGGTGTTTTAAAAAAAAAAAAGTTTGATTGCTTGTTAAGCTTCAGTTCTATTTATTATCAAGTGTTATAAACACTTGATAGTAAACTACTCATAGTATGTAATCTATAATCTATTGATGTACAAATTAAATTAAGAGTAATTCCTTAAACACTTAAAAAAATGTATTGTGGGATTGCGAGTGGCCATGGGCTTACCATCATCCGATACATATGCTCGTTTGCCCACTATTCCATAAAACAAAGTCGGTAAGAAATCTCCCATTTGACCACTGTCTTTACGCATGCTGCCTCAATCGTTGGAGTTACATGATAATAATGTATTGTGGGATTGTTCGTTTTAAATAAGTAGTTCAAAATAAATAATATGGGCCTCCGGTATCTTCACTCACTCTAAACACAGCGCGTATAAAATACTCTGAGAATACTGGCAGGTGTTACTTTAGAATAGCAATCTAAAGATAAAACTAACCATTCTAATTAGTTGCTTTATGTAATTATAGTTAATTTAAAGTAATCTATTAGTGAGAAAAACTGCAATTATTTTCGCAATCCTATTCGAAAAATGTTATAAATAGATAAAAGTTATGCCGACTTTGTCAATAGATGTCGCCTCTAGTCGTATTAGTAGAGAAAATGTATAGATTGCATAACCCTGAAATATAATGTTTATGAAAGTTAATGAAAGAGTTGAAAATAAGTAAAAGGAACACAAACACTTAAAGACTATATATATGTACTATGAACAGACATTTATGAATGTAAATATAAAAGCTCTATCGTAAATTAGATAAATGTATTTGACAAATTTTTGAGCAAATGGTTCTTAAATGTTTCTATGTTCCATTATGAAATTTGGTAATGAAGTAAATCAGCCTTATTTTTCTAATACTTAAATTTGTTTTACATCTAAGGTACTACTAAATTAATAATAGTATGAGAAAGGAACCTTTTAGATATATGAATACAATGTCTTTTTTACTTTGTCTTGGCTTAAATATATAAATGTAATATTTTCTTAGGTTACCTTAAAGTCGAGATGAAGCTCGTCAAAACATTTTAAACGATAAATATTTATCACTTAATTACGTGGTTTCCAATCGACTGTTCAAATTGTTACAGGAAAAAGCGTGGCAGACTAGATCTATCCATCGAATCTGAAGAGCAATACTTAGCGAAGGTTGATGTGAAAATTAAAATCCCTGAAGAGTTGAAGGTATGGCTTGTAGATGACTGGGACGTCATTACCAGACAACAGAAACTAGCTATACTGCCNCGATTGAAATTTTATTGACTGGTCCCTTTGTAACCTTATTTTTGAAAATTATGCGAGCGAAGGAGTATAAAATTAAAGAAAAATACTTTTCTAAATCATCGTAGCGCTAATCGCTCGTCGGAAACCATTCATATGACCTAATCTATAAATTATTAATACGTCGAAAGTACTATGCACATTATATCTATCCGTTTTTTAACAAATATGGCGTACGAACGAAAATATAACGTATGGCTGATTATCTAGTCGATAAAATTCGAAACGAAGAGATTCTACATTATATAGAGATCTAGTTCCCTTTTTACAACAAGAAAGATCTAACCGCCATTGCACGGAGAGTCAGTGGCAGAACTAACATAATGGAGGATGCCCTGAATGAACGGTCGACAAAAAAAATAAATGGCTGGCAGCGGATGGATGTAGTCCGCTCAAGACCGAGACGTAACAAATGACAATCGCGTCGGTGTCGGCTATAACAGATCTTTATATATTTTAAGTTATAATTTATATAATTGTTTAAAAATGCCATTGTTGTTATTTATATATAAGCAGACCTATGATCCTGTTATTGAATTTGTAGTGAGGTATATTGTGTAAAGCTAATAATACCTACGATGCACAGACAGGAAAAGTCCATTCTTGTTAAACGAGTTTTTAACAACAATTCATTACGTACATTTAAACGAGTGTTTAAACCATATACGTTAAAATTAGACCACGAGTACCTAATATAGGACCTGCTTTTAAGCTTTCTTATTTAATCATCAACAGCCTTAATATTTTTTCTAGATTCTTTATTGTCCTTAAAATATACTTAGAAGGTATTTTTTTATTAAGTGATTATTTAAACCCAGAAAATAATAAATAAAAAGAGAAAATTAAGTAAGGGAAATTCAAACTTACGAAACGCTCACCATTGGTCGAAACGAAATGTGACATCGATACTTACTTCATCGAAATTATCGGAGTCGAATTCAAACTGGGATAGTAGTGTTTGTGAGAAAAATTACTTTCATGATTTTTCTTCTATAGACATCTCTATATGATTAGATTAAAAAATAAAATAAAAACACGAATATTCTCTTCTCTGACACAGGCCTCTTCTTAGAAAGGAATTTGTGGTCTATTATTATATACTGCGCTGATCATACGAGTTGGTACCGGGTTTGTTTTAAGTTTATTTTTAATAATTACCTTCATTATCTTTAAAAATCGTACACTATAATCTCCAATAAGGGAATTATGGTGTAGGTTGTTTACAGAATTTTATAGAATGATATATACTGATACTAGCATATCAACTCCATTTAGAGAACACTTTAAGTTTATTACTATTCAGCGGCTAGGCAACTACTTTACAAATTGCCAGTGTCCGGTATCAATCGGTCTTTACATTAACATTTACTTGTACTACTCGTGCGCGATAACTTGAGACCCTACCCTACCCCTCCCTTCCCCTCGCACCTACCCTATGACGCCCGTAGTGTGAACACTGCGGGCGTCATAGGGTAGGTGCGCGGGTATGAGGGGAGGGGTGACGAATTCCACGCGGGTCTCAAGTTATCGCGCACGAGTAGTATGTAAAACTACTCGAACTATTTCGTCTATACAAATAAATAAAGTTGAAGTGTGTGTTTTTAATTTCAAATTGAAAGCTTTAAAGTAGTTGTATATAGTACGGTCCTTACGTAAAAATATATATATTTTCAAAATCTGTCTGCTTGTGTCCGGCTAATATCTGGAAAGGCTGGACCAACTATGAGGCGAATTTCAACGGCAGATTGTGATATTATAAGGAGTAAGTAAGGCTACTTTAATTTAGACTAATCGCGCCCAACGATTTTATCCGCGGCTGTTGTTGTAAAGTTTCAACGAAAGTCGTGGGTAACACCGCGGGGCACAGCTAGTTATTTAATATAAAACACTGTTGCCTGGCCGGTGCTTGTGAAAACGTAATCAGGGTCTGCGACTGCCATAAATGGTAGGAAATATGTTGACGAGGACTCGGAGGTCGGCGACGCGATGGCGACAATTACGCCATTAATTGTCGCCATTATGCATTGTCCAGTATTACATTCAAAGATATCGTTTTCTGTAAAGATTGATAACGTCTGGATATTTAATAATTATTGTAATCAGTTATGTTACCAAACTATGCAAAATTTTTGCTGATATTTTTTTACTATTCGATTTTTAGTCTTTGGTTCTTGTTTCATAGGTATGTATGCCTGTTTTTTTAACTAAAGTATTGAAATACAACTTTGTTTAAATGCATATTAAGTGAACCATTAGTTAGCCCGTTTAGCAAGCAAGAGCGCGGAAATAATTAATGATTTATTTGTAAAAGGGATTATTAAATTTCACTCAAAATAACTTCTTAAAATCAGGCGAAAGTAGACTTTTTTCACTAAAGTATTGAAATACAACTTTGTTTAAATGCAAATTAAGTGAACCATTAATTAGACCACTTAGCAAGCAAGAGCGCGGAAATAATTAATGATTTTTTTGTAAAAGTGACATTAAATTTTAGTTAAAAGAACTTCTTAAATTCAGGAGAAAGTACGTATCTATTAGATGCGTATTATTCAGGGGCCGTGGATTAGAATCCTATCCAGAACAAAGAGTTATGTGATCAGCAGTGAACAAAGTGTTATCTTTTGTTCTGTGTTTGAATGAAATTTAGAAATAATCATGAATGTTCATCATCATTCTGGTAATCATAAAGATTCCACCTAGTTTGACATCCGACCAACGTGTGTGACATATGTCCAGGTATGATTTAGTTGAGGATATTTGAACAAGCTTTTATTAGCTTGTGTCTTTGTGTTTAGCCGACTTTTGTAGGCGTATTTTTTAGTTTTTATACTATATTGTTCATTGTTCATATACTATACAGACAGTCAAAAATTTGAAAAGTTGCTTTTTTAATGTAAATTCCGTATATGTTTTAATTTGCATTGAGTGAAAAGCCGTTAATTTTAAATTACAAACAACTCAATTTCATTTATTTGTATAGATGATGAAGATGATAATTGCTACAGCAGTGTACAAAAAAGTAAAGTTAAGTAGATTTTCATGCAATTTAAAATCAAAAGTATTACTTAAAATTCATAAAACTCGCATTCAATCAATTTGTAATTTCAGTTTGACCTATTCTTAATATATCATGATATCTATTTCAAACAACACTAGTAGCAGATAGCAAAAAATCCCGGGCATCCAGCTAAACGTTTAACAAAACTTGTTTTCATTCAACGCTCATACGTAGGAACATTGAACGTGATACGTAGACTTGTATAGCTTGGAAATAAAAAGCGAAACAGAACGTCGGCTACTCGATTGTGTGCTGTGATGAAATCGAAGTTATTTCAGGCACTCGGAGCGCACGCGTCGCCAAACAGAAATAGCTGTAACATGTGCTGCATCAAATTCTTCCATGCTGAACAAATTTTTCAGTGCTTAAACGAATACGATTGAAATACACAAATGCACAAGAAACTAATTGAATGCATGTAGTTTTTAATTATTAAGAGTTTGTCTAAATAAATAGTTGATTGTATTCTATTCAATTTATGAAAAGTTTTTCATTTAACAAATAAAATTTTAATAAAAAATTAACCGACTCCAAGTTCTGGACCAAATTGAAACGGGACCATTCGGGAAGCACAACCTTTCAAACAAAATAAATTATATTCAAAATCGGTTCACCCAGTCGAAAGTTCTGAGGTAGCAAATATAAAAGAAAACAGACGAATTCAAAACCTCCTTTTTAGAAATTGATTAAAAAAATATTTTTAATTTTAGGCTTTACTCTAGAATTTTGTAAAATAGATTACCTAAATACAGTGTGTTTAATTAATGCTAAAATTAATGAAGCAGGTCCTTTCCAGGCACTCAGTCGCTAGGAGTGCACCGCTTGTCACCATTGCGATTGCAGTGAGGACTAGACCCAGCACACGCTGGTGGTTTGCACTTCCTGGGCACTTTTATACTTAAACAGCAATTCAGGCGGTGGATGATTGAGTCACTTCAACTTTTAGCTAGAAAATGTTCACCTCAACCAGACCACTTTAGATAAAATTTAATAGATAAGTATGGATACACGCATAATAAAGTGAATTTAATGAATGTGTTCCGTTGTGAATGTTTCATATCTAAAAACACAATGCTGTAATTATTGAAAGAATGTTGTTGCTGATCTCAAATAATGAGTAATAGGTATTTTATTGTACATATATAATTATATGCAGTTAAAGCACATATATCTAGGTCAGGTACATTTTTTCTTTATACACAACATGTCTTATTTATATCTTCTAAAAGGCTAATCTTCTTCCTTCAGACGTATTTATATAAAGACTAGAGGTAGAAAATTAGATTATACCTAATACAAATTACCACAGTTTCACGATTAGTTTGGTTTAATTTACTAATCTGCCAATACCGTTATGGTACCACGAAGTTGACGAAAAACAGAAAGTTTTAAAATAGTTAAATTTAAGTATATTCATTGTCGATTGTCTAGGGTTTTTCTGTTCGTATAGTATTCACTATTTAGAGAATTTAAATCGAGGCTCGAAAACCCTAGTATTGACTTACATTGCCATAAAAATGTGTAGTTGTGAAGCTTGAGAAATTATCATTATCAGCCTCGCGTAGTGCACTAATGGACACAGGCCCATCCAATTGCACTCCACTTGGTTCGATCCTCGGTTTCTCGCATCCAGTTCCTATCAGCCCTTTGCGAAATCCTGTGGCCTGTAGACATCCTACACTACGTTTCTCTCTATTGAAGAGACAAGCTTCAACTAACTAATTAGGTATGTTCGCTATATAGATGAATTTGGTGCTCTGCACGACCACCTCAATTCTGATACATTCATTGAGAGATACTCAAAAGTATCTATTTTCTGTACAGATTTTTTTACAAAATTAATCCAAAAATAAGGAAAGTTTTGATTGATTGAACTTATAATAATCTAGTGTGTCAATAGCTCTGTTATTTTTGCTTCGTCTGAGTCACTGATATTACAGCAATATCTTGAAAAAAGCTGTCATATGTTGCTTAGTTGCTCACAATATGGGTAATGAAGGTTGTTCATATACATAATCATTAGAAATACAGTAACATTTAATTTCAGGCAGCTGTTCGATAAAAGGAACAACCAAGAATCATTGCTATAGGTACTTTACCTGTTTAGCGAACAGATTGTGAGAGTTGCCCGAGGGTTCTGCACAAACCTGTAGGTATATAGTATGATGTATCTAAAAATTTATGCTTTTCGAAATTTTTCTTTATCTGTATTTTAAATTTGCAGCATAAACGTCTGTATATTTTTTTGCGTTGGCTTAGAAGTTTGATATTTTCACAGCTCCAAGGGACAGTAGACCTGAGTATTTGATATCAATTCAGCTTGATATTCGAGAAAACGAGTCTTGACAAACAGACACACGGATAACAAAGTGATCCTATGAGGATTTCGTTTTTTCCTTTCGAGATATGCAGCCTTAAAAATACCTTTTGAAGAGGGAAGTTTCTTTTAGACTTCCTTAATTAATTAAAGGGCCTTAATTTACATTTTCAATTGATAAAAGCTCTTAAAAAATTTTGAAGTTTTGAAGGTAACAGTTAAATACAATTATTAGGCATAGGTCAAATAAGCTTCCGTTCGAAGGTCTTTATAACTGCTTATGCAGGACCTCTTGTATTCAAGGCGCAAAGTGTTATTTCAGTCAGTTCCATTCGGAACGTTTAGTAAGAGATATAGGTAAAGTTACGGCCTTATTAATAAATGCCATTTTATATTGAGCAACGTATCTGTTATATTCAACTTTAAAAACGTTTATACTGTGGGTACTATAACTGGAGGAAAACTGATTAAATTGTAGTAATGTTAGGATTAGGAATAATAATATCTTGTCACATTTCATCCAAATCCAAATTAGGCAGAGCTTTTACAGGTAACCAGAGCGCTGATAAACATATATCTACATATTTATATATGTACATAGGTACCCACATATTATGGATTAATTTTTTCGATCCCGTACATGTCGGTTATCTCGATTATTCTTAAAACTGATATAACTTTTTTACTTATCAAGCGAATGAAATAAAACAAATGCTGAATGTTAAAAACTGCATCCAAAACAGTAATACTCGTAGGTAAAAAAGCCGCTTCTGAAATTTTTGCGCAGAAACGTACACAGATAAAACTGTAAAACTTTTTTTTGAGTTCTATTACTTTAATAAGAATTCCCATTATTAGTCATTTTATTTCAACAAATTTAATGGACTGGCAATATTCACTTTCAATTTTATGATATGTATATTTTGATGATAGATACGTTACATTTCATTCCATCTTGTAATATTGTAGTAAGCATACAACAAGCATATTGTAATGAGAAGTACAAGTGTTTTGTAAAATACAATAATTAAAATATTGACGGTTGACGCCATGTATTTAAATTATTTATAAAGGATTTATTTGCGTATTTATTTCTGGGATGTTCGAAGAAACTCGAACCTTATGGAGAACTTTTTTTTACGTGCTGTGGCGAGGTGGTGTATCGGAATCGGACCGACTAAAACCATACGGTGTGCCACTCTACGCCTCAGAAGGAAGAGCTCCGGTAACTGCTGTTATTAAGACATCCCGACCTCGCCCAGCGCCTACCCGTACTGAAGGTTACCGTGGGAGAGCCATGCTTCGGCATGATTGGGACGGCTCGACCGGAGTGACATCAAGGCCTCACAGAGAACAGCGTTTGGAGAGGAAAACCGGTCCCAACCATCCGTGGCCACAGTCAGGACGGCTTAGGCGCTAACAAGCGCGCCTCCGGCGCCCGGTTTTGCCGGGCGGAGGATTGGGTCCGAGTGGAAATCATACTCCCGGGCCTTCTCTGCCGCTTCCTACTGCGTAATAACGTCTTAGCAGAAGGTGTTGCGACCACGGTAAAACAGCTATCGCTATCGGCCTTGGAGCGTATGACGGCCGGTAGCAAAGATCTCCTCCGATGACTCCAGTTAGGTCCCGACTGGTGAGTTACCCAGGAGGGGCAAGCCACCAGCTTGTGCTGGGCCTAATCCTCACTGCAATCGCAGTGGTGACACGCGGGACTCAATATCCTCCTAGCGACTGAGTGCCCAGAAAGGACCTGCGTCAGTCGGGTCAAGAGTCCCGAGCTGCCACGCTGGAGAGCCTCCGCGGCAAAGTTAGCATGTTATTTCTCCAGCTGGGACGACCAGCGAAACATCGTGGCTCGACCAGCGGCTTCACGCCACTCGCATGCCTCTTCGGGATCCTAAAGGGGACCTGCTACAGACATTTAATACGCAACTGTCACAACTGACAGATATTAATTTCCTATACCTATGAATTTATTATTAAGAACTACCTGTCCTGATAGACTTCATTCTGTCTAAAGTTATTGGCCTGTCGCAGTTCAAAAGAAGAAATTAAAAAAAAGTATTGTTTTTACTATTTTCCTCGCAATTTTTACATTTTTTCTCTCTCTATATTAATGTGCCTTGTGTCTTAAAGAAAATTTAAAAAATAAAAGATAGAATTGCTCTTCTCGAGTTTTGCGCTAAGCAACACATTTGGTTTTCGACTGAACTCAGAAATCTTGAAATTTAGTACTAACGTCTTATACCACAGATAAAAGGAAAATTACGAAAATACAGGTTTGTACGGAACCCTCGATCTGCGAGTCCGACTCGCACTCCGGTTTTTTCATTTACATGTATAGATTCACCAGTTCCTGTTGACCCAATTGCCAAAAAACTATAAGTAAAAATGAATTTAATTGAACTTGTGAATCGATAACCTAAAATATTAATGCATTTTATTTCAATTCAGTTAACATGTACGTCGTATCTTCGTATCCTCTATATTTCGCGTTTACATTATGTAATGACAATGAAAGATTAAAGTAATGTTGTTCTGTTATAAAGTATACCACAGTAACACCATAATTACCCTAAAACTAAAAAAAAAAGTAAACAACGACCAGATGTACAGATAAGCGTATGAAGCCTATGACTATGCTGAAGGTCAGATAATTGTGGTAATGTGCCATGGACCTGTGAACTATGGTCACACCGAGGTACCCTCCATATGTGTTGAGTATCATCTAGGTCAGCTGTTTACACAAAACGACACGCACACGGACTCATCTGTACAAAGTTATTTCGAAATTAATTATTAACACACGGTTTCTTTGTAATTTATTTTACGTTAATGGGATTCATTGGTATTTCATTTTGCGGTTGAAGGATGTCGAATTAAGGTCGTTTATAGCTATGAAGGATGAACTATATGATTCATGTACGTTTTTAGTAGAAGATAGTTTAGTTTCAGATATAAAAAATCCTATTATAAAGTGAAGCCCTTTGCGCTTGAAATTTGCTTCGGTATATGTCATTCATAAATAGTTGTTTTGAGTCTAGATGTTTTCTGTATACGTTTCATGTGTGTTTGTGAAATCCTTTGCAACATATAATGTATTCCTAGATCTGCAGTAGTCTTTAAAAAAATAACTAGATGCTACGGTTTTATAGAATTGTATCCTGGTCTTTCCTACTGGTTTTATTTCTGAGAAGGTCTACGGTTCTGTAATTAAAACTAAAGAATTTTGAAAGACGTCAGTTTACCATTATATCATTATTAGCACTAAATCGTTATCAACGTGATGACAAATTGGTACAAGGTATTGTTGTGGTTACAGTTTAGGAATGACGTTTGACAGTCAGTGCGACAACTCGTACATGTTTATTTAATAACAAAGCATGTTGTTTCTCTATTTAGACATCGTTTTAGCTATTCTGTATACTGTTTACACGTTTAAACTTGTTTCGAATTAGTGTGCTGACGGATTCTGGATCCGAAATATCACCTCACCAGGGAAAAACTCTGCAGGGCATCAGCACTGTAAAAAGAAGGAAAACTTAATGCAAACCCGTTACCAAATTATCTGGTCAGACTGATATAACAGGCTAAAACCTCTTTGCTAAGGTGAGGTTTATCTGTGATGATGATGGTGATGAACTTGTTATGTTATATTAAACAAAGTTCAGTTTTAATTGAGAATATTTCTGTGACGCGAAGGTGTATTGAACAGACAAACTGAGGGTCACAAGAGCGATGCCCGGCTTAGTGCAAATATTGATATGCATGTATAAATTACTAGCTTATTTTTTCGTAGGCATGTTAATAAAAACACATGTTTTTATGAATTATATACAAGCTTTCTCTTAACTGCAAAATATTATTATAATATTACTAATTTAAAAGTATTCCTTAGGTATAAAACTTGCACAAAGCAAAGCGCAAAAAGCAAGAGGTTCGAAAATATTCTTCTATTCGTTTGTTTCTAGTTTCTAATCTAACATAACTGACTGTTTTCTATCAGGAAAACGGAGGCCAAGTCCAACAAAACCCCTTTCGTGTCATAGAAAGACCAACAAGGTGAACATGATCAGTGACATTGGTACAGTTTTTAAAAAAACACGTATAATTACGGGCATGGTAGACGTGAATTAAAAGAAAATTTGGAAGAGACGTACTCTCCCACGTTCTAAGGAATAGAACTTAAAGTCTCAGTGGATGACCACATAGATCTTCTTTCCTTTTATTATTTAATTGGTTGAGTCTTACTAAAGCGAAGTTCAACTGGTGTAGCAGAAACCTTTTAACAGCTTGTACTCAACGTATTCACGTTAAACAAACAATTAATTATTCACAATTTGCTTATCGTGAGAGCCTGTTTCTTGAAATTGGCAACGCCCTTGGTCTCATCCTTTTATTGTGTTCGAAAATTTAATTTTCGAAGGCTTTTTTCCCATGAGCTATATTCTTGGAGCGGGGTGAGACGGCGGGCTTCATCTCCTTTCGCGGCGGTAAGTCGACACCGCGAGAAGCCGAACGATTCTTGCCAGTCGCACCACAGCACGCGTCGACTCGACATGTAAGTACGATTACGCTCTGCCAGTGCCCATAGTGTACCAGTGAAAAAATATACAAGTGTTTTTTTTTATTCAAAGCAAGGTGCATTGATCTTGCATACGTCCTTTTATTGTTTATAAGTCTCGGTAAGTAGGGTAGTAGTGCAGTGTTTACGGAGTTGTAGTGTATTTAATGTATTATAAATCACATATTTGTAACTTATACCTTAAAGCACACCTTTAGGTAGATAAACTTACTAGCTTTTATTTATTCTTACTATTTTTGTGTCATGGATGTTTACTCGTTAAAGCCATATACATATATATTGAAATCACTTAAATTTTAAATCCGAATCCAATGTAAAAATATTTATTTTACGACTCTCAAATGTACATACTCTGTATAGTGCCAGAAATTTTGTAACCGTGTTGTTTCTATTTTTGAATATCGCGGTGCTCGGTTTCATTTTGGGCGGCCAATAGAAGCGGGCTATGCTGAAAATTTCCCGCGCTTTTGGCAACTTGCCAGATACTGACCAATAGCATGAGCAAATAGGATGCGGGGGCGGCAAATGCGCATGCGATCCGTAGCGGCCTGTCCAAGTTTTAGCTCATCTATTTTCTTTTTTTAATTTTGAAATTAGACCAGATTACGTTTATCGTTAGTTTATGTCCTATTTTTTTCAATGAGACTTGACGCATACCTATTTTGATATAATTACCATGCCAGTGTAGGGTCACATATTATAAAGTTGCTACTATATTGTTAAAAGGGGTACAAATTAATTGTTGAAGTAACTATATTTACATTATTTATTATTTAATCAGGTTAACAGTCTTATGTGTTCATTAAAATATTGTTACAAAAATAATATACTACGTACATACTTTGTCGAAACAACTGTAAGTCAGTTGTTTGACTACATTTTAAAAAAGTCACCAATTTCACAATAAACTCTAAAGTACTTGAAATACCGGAAAATTTATGGCTACCTTGAGACACAGTTGATTGCAAAGAAAGCCAAGGTCGATGCGAATTAAAATATCAGTACCTTAAATTAAAAATTGTGCTAATTTCTTAATTTGAAATGCGTTTATTCTTAAATGAGATCAAGAAAAACTATCAGGCCTGCAACGTGAAAAAACTATTTCTTAACAAAATTGGTTTATATTTTGATAACTAAATTAAAATGAGCGGGATAAAAAAAATACTTCTGTCAGTTAATTTGGTTCTTAAAACGATATCACTCCGAATCTAAAACGTTGTACTTTTAGTGTAAGTATTTATTCTCTTTGAAAAAGGCCTACATTTTAAAAGTTGATACAAACCGTAATGGATAGTGTATCCGTATTAATTTGCATTGAGCTCAGGAAGTCTAAGAAAATCAAGTACTTTTAATTCTAACTGTAAGAGACTTACAAATACTCTTTTCCATTGTTCTCATTTATATAGCTAGGTAGCAGACTTTCAATTCAATTTGTTGTTTTAAATTTGCTTAAAATAAAAGTTCATGATAAAATACAATATTATTAAGGCAGTAGTAGTTTTAACCACAGCATTATTCAACTTAGTAGCATAATGTAAGGTACATATCCTCCTCTAACTAGAATAAGTCTTGTTTCCGTCGTGTAAGTGCCTAAAACTAAAAAATAACTTCGGCTAAAACAATATTTTTAGGTTATTTAAAAAATTAACATAGAGATGAATACTAAAATTGTTGAAGGTACTTAAACCAGGCATTTCAATAAGTGCAACTTTCGCTGCAACGAAATGAAGCGGAACTTTCTTCGGAAGTAGGTACTGTTGTAAGTGATATCGGTAATATCATGAAACAAAATTTTACATTTATTTATCTGATTACTAAGTTAGTGAAATAATATACTTTCGATATCGACAGGACGATAAAATCTTGGTGATTCACGGCTTTCAGCTGTCAAATGTTAAACGGATCCTTTTTATTCCTAAGTTATGAGTATACCGTGTACACTTTAAATCACATTTTGACTTAGACATACTATTTATATAAAAGAGATGCAGACTTACATAAGTAAACGTAACCTTATAAAGTAATTACATAGTCACAAAGTATTACACCAAATAAAGTCATTAAATGACAATAGAACACCACAAATCTTAGCCTGGCCCCAAAACATAGTCGTGTGATGTCATAGGCATCTAAACAATAAAAACTACAACCTTAATAATCTAATTAACTTGAACACAATGAGCTATATTTTATAACGGCTCAATGCCACCAAAGATATGCTTAGGAGATTCTTTTGAGGCCGCCTACAGATAAAAAAATACTAGTGCTGTGTATATTTTCATTTAATTTTGTTCGGCCATTTACTGTCGATTGATCAGTTAAATAGTACGGTAGATTGACAGGTGTATACGTAGTTAGTTATGAGAATTAGGCTTAAAGATGTATCGAGAATGAATAAGTTGAATTTTATGCACCAATATTGTCTTTCTCCTATCATAAACGATACAAAATTTCAGTAAAGGCTTCACGTAATGTTGATACTTAGTATCTGAATTCTACGAGGATTACAATTGCATACTTTTAATAGTTTAAGTTGATGATTTGGTATAGAATTGATAAATGGTCATTTCTTTTGTGTTTGGCTCGGAATGTACCTACATTTATAAACTACTCCATGAATAGCGTGTATTCCTTAATCTGGAATTGCTGAGTGCTATATCCTGTTCTTGATGTATTTCACAATCAACCACGTATTATATTGACTAGCGAAAATGGGTTGTTTCTAATACAATCCTCTGAGATCCGCTATTTATGTATCACTTTCTGATCACGTAGTTGACACACACTTTAATTATTCGATGAGCAATCTTATCCTCCATCCTTGTCGATTTTAATATTTTAGGTTGTTGTGAAAATATTCACCAAATAAGGAATATAAAATAATACTTATGTCATTATCTCATAGTAACTTTATGCCGCTTATTACTTCGAAAAAGGACGAAAGCAAATAAGAATTAAGAAAACGAATAGAGTTAAGGAAACAGGATCAGGGACTTCGTAAGCGTTGATATCCCTCGTCCTAGTCTGGGATATTAGATGAAAAGGCTAGGAGAAGTTGGAATTGCATTCTCAGAAATGGGTGCTGTAATATTTGACTAACAGTATGCATTCATAATATCTTTAAATACGCCAAAATCAATCTATTAAAGCAGCAGGTTTGTTCATATGTACTGGCTTGAATTGTATGCCATACATCATCAAAATATTTGACAAACATATTGTAGTTGCATTTCAATCTTTTCAAGTCAGTTCTTTGTTTCTGTTTTCATTCCTTATTTATTAAGAATTCAAAGGATATATCACTGTCCAAATTCAAATCAATACAGCTATCACCACTTAAAACATTACTGAATGGCTACCGTTTTTGAATTGTTTTTATTTTTCATTGCGTCTTTGTCATGAAGACCGGTTTCCAGAAAGAATTAGCGTACTATAAAAATTATGTAGTGTAAGAATTCCATTAATACCGTCCGTCCATTGACCGTGTGTTGGCTGGACCCTTTGAAATTTATCGCGAAATATGACTCAGCATAAAAATGCTTTTCTTTTGAATCATACTCCGCAAAGAATTTGTAACATTGAGTAAACGATAACCGGTAAGAAAGTAACATGTAAGTACATGATTGTTATTAAGGTAATTTGAATTATGTTATCATTAGTTTTAGACGAAATGATGAAATTGTCGTCTGAACTAGTTTCTCTCGAATTATTTGAGGATCAAATTACTTTGACGTCTCAAAATCATAGGTAACGACTTAGTTAACACGTCACGTCTAGTTGACTCAAAAAGCATTTTACGTTTAGTAGAACGTATGGTATCGTGAATTCGAATTATACCTTATAACCTCGAAAATCCTAATTTTATTTAAGTAGAACGATAACAAGTCAAACCTAGTAATAAAACTACCATAGAGAATTAGATCCACCAGTATTTTTTAAATGGGTCGTTCTTGGAACATGGCGAATGAGATGCTATTCGAATTTTAAATAGCTTTTTTTTCTTTAGCGCCTGTTAATACCTGCCTGTTAATTTGACCGTCCAGTATCTACTAGGTACTACTATTATCACAAAAATTTCTTGGATTTCCTTCTTGTGTACAAGGCAACCCTTTTAGAATCATCTTTGTCGGTCTGTCTGTCTAATATCCTTTCTATCAGGAAGCTGCGCAGTTTGCAACGATGATGTCCCGAATGGGTAACATAGATTATGAGCTTTTTGTTTAAATAAAATTTATTTCGTCCTTTTGTTGAACTTTCATAAATTTTTCTACCCGTATCTAGATAATAACAAAACTAAAAGCAAAAAGAGGTTTCACGTAGACGACTGCAACTATCGAAAAAGTTAATCATTGAATTTTTTACATCATTGGATGTGCTCAAACTATTTTTAACTGAGTTACGGTAACTAGTGTAAAGGGATACATATTTTCTTTAAATAAATAAATAAAATAAATATGTTCAGACATTTTAACACACAACGCCACCTAGTCCCAAACTAAGCAGAGCTTGTACTATGGGTACTAACTAGATAACTGATATTAATACTTATATACTTTTTTTTTAAAACAAAGGGCATTGTTATTATTTAATAGGAATTATTTACACTATGATTCTATTTAATTCTGTGATTCTATTGAATAAATAAATAAATAAATAGATAAATTTAATTTAATAACATTTTTCTTTTTTGGCATTACTCGAAAGCGTTTTTTCGTTCTTATTTAACATAATTATTAAACAAAAGTAACTAATTATGTATGTGGTTTTAAGAACTTTACATTGTTCATATAAACATGATATTATTATGATTGCATCTCAGTATGTTTCCTTTATTTGTTTTATACGGAATGTCGTTTTCAATGCGTCATTGTTTCATCCTTTGGTTATATATCGCGTTTTGTCTCAACGAAAAGTTTAAAATCTAGAACTTGATGTAATGTGACATTCATATATTTTTTCTTTGGAGAGAATTAATGTAGGTCTTTCCAAGCAATAAAGCACTTACTAGATTAGTGTGTTTAAGTAAGCTGTCAGAAGAGTATAATGAGTTATGACCAACAAAGGCTGTACCTTAATAACTCCGGCCATCAGTATGTTTGCCTACATAATATTATCACACTATAATAGAGGATAAACTAATCAGAGAAGAGAATTCCATAGCATTTATCGAATTTCGAATAAGGTTTGCAGCAAGTTACAAAGTTCTTGCATATTAAAAAGACTAGGCAAAGATTTATTATTTGTTATTATTCATTGTTTATCAGACTAGTGTCAGAATTATATCTACTTGCAGTCAGTGAAAACTAATTCCTACTTCAAATTTTATTTATTAGTATGCTGATGTATTTGAAGGCAAACCAACACAAGTAAACCAATAGGCCCTTCTTTCAAGATCAATGCACCTTCGGTTCTAAAAATAGCATAAATTGTATTAATGAGTTATATTGCCTTAAGCTGCTGTGTTTATCATGAGCAGGAAACTGGCTAAGACAAAATATTACTCATCAATATAAACACAATGTATTTGTATAAATTTTCTGTGTTTAGTACATAGTTGTTCGTTGAGAATGACGAAAAATGCTAAAATAATGCTCCTTTACAGCTGTTCATCTAAGGGAGTAAAAACAAACAAACCGCCAAAATGGACGCGATCAAAAAGAAGATGCAGGCGATGAAGCTGGAGAAGGACAACGCTCTTGACCGTGCCGCCATGTGCGAGCAACAGGCCAAGGACGCCAACCTCCGAGCCGAGAAGGTATGCAACACACTTCACCGTTTATGGTTAAAAGGGCACTCTTTATTACTGTAAATATGACTTTAAACCCCCAATGCAAACAGAGGGGAGTTATGTGTTTGATGTCGATGTTTGTGAGTCCTTGTGTGACTGTCTGTGGCATCGTAGCTATCAAACGGATGGACCGATTTCGATGAGTTTTTTTATTTGAAAGCCTTAGTATAAGTATATAAGTTCCCTTGCGGTGGTTCTTAACTTTGTTTGGTTAATGTCGGTCCAGCAGTGAAAGAGTAAGAGTAACAAATTGATTCCAAAATGATGTAAGGCTTTTTTGGCATAAGATTATTCGGTTAAGTGCTGGCATAGGGGTTTTTAATTTTGTTATATTTACCGTTTTTTAGATACCTACTGGTTGCATTTGAATTGTAATGATGGTCTTTTAATATCTAAATAGATGTACGTAATATGTAAATTAGTTGAGGTTAGTTTTGATATAATTTCGCATGCGAGTGTGAGTTTAATGTTTTTCACATCATTGAGCAAACTTTTGAATTTTAACGGGTACTTTCACTGATCCATATATTTTACGATACAAATTACGAAATCGATACATTATTGCGTTAATATTAAATGTCAAGATTAAGCAACAATAATGCAGTTTCATATCGTAATTGCTATAATAAAATAACGAAAGAGAATAAAAATGTATGAAATGATATATATTGTAAAATATAAAATTATAATTGTTTTAACTGTAAGTAAGGAAGTAAAATAATATTTTTATCAAAGCCATATTTAATTGAATACTTACAAAAAATGATACGTACAATTTTTTCAAGTTTCTTTGTAATAACATTTTTGTACACAGATAATAAAACATACCATACCTAGTGTTGTGAAACATTTGACTCGTTACTGTAATATAAAAAAATAAACCGATAACATACTTAGCCAGTTTTAATTATTTTGCAATAAATTAATTTATTAATTTAACTCATGTAGGTACGTGCGATATCTTTTGCGTGTAGTGAGGTAAAGCCTTGGCCACGGACGTGTCAGGGCTAAGAACGCCAACCTCTGACAACTTGATATGTATGTCTGTTTCTCTTAATGTATGTTATTTCATCATCCAGGGGAACAATATTTATTGCACTATACAGTGTACCTTGGTACAGCTAGATTTAATTGCCAACTTTTAGAAAAAGTATTGTGCTTAGTTATTTCTATACGTTTTGCAAAACTACCAAAAAGAAATTTAGCACAGAAAGCATCTTACTCGGTTACGTTACAAAGACGATAGTTCGTATGGATGTTTTATTACTCTTTCACGCAAAAACGATTAAACATGTCTAGACACTATTTGGCACAGAGACAGAGATAGTTTATAGGTTGGAATAGCATATAGGTTCGTAACCAGTAATAAAAGTCAATCAATAGAAATAAAACTGGAAATATTTTCCACTAGTTCTTATTACTTATTTAAAAAGTTATTTATCAGCGCTACTGATGAGTCTATTAAAAAGTGTTGTTCTAAATACAGGCAGAGGAAGAGGCCAGACAGCTCCAAAAGAAGATCCAGACCATTGAAAATGACTTGGATCAAACTCAGGAGGGCCTCATGCAGGTCAACGCTAAGCTTGAAGAGAAGGAGAAGGCTCTTCAGAATGTGAGTTATTTGTTATTAATTTGATTGCAATTGCCATAGTTTATCCATCGTCTACTTCCAGACGATGGATATTAGGATAAAAACATATCGTTTGTAGTAATTGTCACTTTAAGGCCAGACTGCATTTTGATGACACATGAAGCAGAGGTTTCTATACTTTAAAATTAATGAATATGTTTAAAAATTACTTGATTTTTTAGTATGACGGTATTACCCAATATTTTATGTCATCGTCGTCTATGGTCTAAACTGGTAATGGATTAAGAACCTTCTTCTTTTGATGATATGGCAACCAGCTGGATCAGCGATTTCTGCCAATGTCAAGTATTAAAAGTCTTCAATTCTAAGTCTTCGAGTCTTCAAGTCTGCGTCGTGATGGAATTAATGATACAAAATATAAAAAATGTGGATGACATGAAATGGGGACCGTCTTTTGCCGATTAAGAATCTAACGCAACAAAGAATAATTTACCTAGGTATCTATATCTGTTCATGACATGATGACAATTGTCATAATTTAAACGTTGCGATTTTAATATATAAATTCGTACTAATATTTTATATTAATCATAAATATTATTATTAAATCACATTTTGTGAATCTACGTCGGTAATCGAAAAATACTGAAGCAAATATTTATGGTCTCAATTGTACTGGTACTTGACGACCAGAAACTTATGTGGACACTCACTAAGTTTATTGCATCTCTGATTGGGGTAGGTCATTTCGAACGTGTTTCTATTTATAAAATAGATTTCAAGCTACGGTAACAACAGTTTATTTATTAGTTATTTATTAGTTATTATTATTTATGTAAGTAAGTCGGTGGAATAAAATTTAATAAAACATAATGATATTAAAATAAGTAAAAAAAAAATAACAAGACCGATTGTCATTTTTTTTATGATCTTTAGTTTGACATTTCTGAACCAATTTTTGTGATTATACATATAATATTCAAATGTATTCACATTATATAAAAATATTCATATGTATGTATTCACAGAAATATACAGCAAATACGTAGCTACCTATTCAATTGTATTGTATTTGGAATAATTAAAATGAGGACTGTAATTGGAATTTGTGTTTCTATAATCGGGCGGTTTATCTACCGCGCCAAGAGCCTTGGCACATTGGCAGTCGAAGGGAATTGCCAACCGATATGAGACCTAATGCCGAAATGTTGACTCGTCTTTATAAATAGAATTAATGATGTCAGTATAGAAATAAAAAAGTATTATTTATACCGTTTACGGCATGTATGCATTATACGTTTAAGTCAATGAAATAATGTGAACCTTTTATTGATGAATTATACTTATAAGTCATCGTCTGAACACATTTTTGAATCCGTTGGAAGTTAAAATTATAAAGCAAACGTAGCATGTGTAATGAATTTAAATATAACAGGCAATGCTTTTTACAATAAATCGTAAACTATTAACATATGCTGTAAAAAGCGGAGTACCGCGCTCTGGTGGCTGCTGCGTTCCGCGTGTAAGGTTTATTTTCGTCGCTCGACACCTAATATGGGCCCGATGCCTGGTGTTAGATAAAAATAGACTCAGGACTCATTCAATATGCACACGTACGTAGCTTATTGGAAACTTATAGAATTCAAGACGCCCTATTTATTTAAATTAAGAGTCAATGCAGGAACCATTGTTTTCAATGTATATATAGCGGTACAGATTTAATACTTTTTATAAATTGAATTAGTTAAAAAATCATACAAAATAATGTAGATAAATGTACAATTATTACAAACTAGCTGAGCTGCCGAACTACGTACCGCCATATTTTTCTTTCGTAAATATATTCATAATATCTTAAAAACCCAAAGCGTCAACTTGCCCCAAAAAACGTTTTCGGTTTTCTTATCATTTTCTTGTATACAAGCCTTGTCCTAAAAATAACGAACACTTAAAAAATAATTATCCAATTTGGGGCAGTCGATCTAAAGTTATGCATGTATACACATTTTGGCTATTCATTTTTATTTATATAGTTAAATAGATAAATAAATCTTTCTTGTATTAAAAATTCCCGCACACAATAATAAACAAATGCAATGTAAACCGTCGATAAAACAGTACAATGAAAACAAAGATAGCAGCTTTAGGTGCGATTGCAGCGCCACGGTGTATGTGGTGAACTGAGAATGACAGTCACTCAGTCAATATGGCCGCCGCCGCTGCGCGGCCGGACGGACCGCGCTAAGTGTAGTAATGTCCGCGTCCGCGCCCCACGCCCACGGGCGCACCCCCGTGCGGCGCAGGGGGCATCAACACCACCCGCGGCTAAGGGGCAATCGAGTACCCGCCCCTAGTGCGCTTGCAAACTTAGATCCGTCCAAACAAGTGGCCTTACTCAGTCTAACAGACGATGTTGTGCCTTGTGTCAATAGTGTTAGTGAATCTCAAGAAGTGACAAGGACGAATAGTGACGATGCACTTTCGAATCGAAACACAGTCGAGGACTATACGAATGTTGACGATGAAATAGAATTCGATGATAGAGTAAAGGACCCAGAATCACTTGATGAATCTGATGATGAATTTTCATTCCGAGAAGAACGATCTGCGGGAGATGGCGCAGAATTCACGGCTGTCGCCTCAGATATATCAGATGATGACCCTGAGACGGCGGAACTCGCGAAACTCAGGTGTACTAGCGAATGTACTGAAGTTTTGGCGGAACGAGAAAATAGACGTAGAAGGCGATGTGCTGATTATCCGGGTCTGGCTTTTGGTAGTTCCATTTTTTCTTCGGACACAATGATGAAATTTTCCATAATAAAGAATGAGTTGCAGAACATCAAGAACACTGCACTGAAAAGGGTAATGTCTTACGTTATTTGAGCTTCTATTTGTATGTGTGAGTGAGACAAGCGTGGGCCAAATGCGTACTGAACTATTTTTAATCACGTACGGTTGGAAAAGCGTTGAATGTGCTTCACAAAATAAAGCAGATGTGAACACATCTCACGGGTGCTGATCAGCTGAGCCACTGACATTAGTTTGACATGTTTACTCGGTCGATTACACATGGTGCCACTAGATGTCGTTACTATAGATAGACGCACGTGGCTCATAGCTGTCGGCCCTTGCCCTTAAAATTTTAGGACAGTAAAAAAAAACCATTAATTAATACTGCTCCGGTTAAGACGATAGCTGTAGATGCATCTTCTTCTTTTTAAGACAGTACTTGTATTTTTTTTAAATTATTGATTATCTTAAAATAATAAAAGTCACGGAAGCTTAAATTGTACCTATATCGTATTTAATTTTTATTTTAATAACTTTATACTAATTGTTTAAAAATCTAGTTTTAATACTGTGACGATTTTGGATTTGGTCCCTTTGTGTGACCAATATAGATTTATTTATTTTAATTACTTTGCACCTAATAAAACAAAATAAGTTTTTTTTCAAAATTAGTTATTAGAAAATACTACAAGAAAAATATTTTATGTTCAAGCTTATCTTGAAATCATGATAAAACATGGCCAATGTACCTAACAATTGTACGACGACTTTTACACCCAGTGAGCGTGTTTACGCATCTAGGTAGGTATATTACACATCACATTGCATTCGACTCTAGTCCACTTTCTAAAATATTCACGAGGAATACGTTTAGCAATTGCTACTCGCAATTGTTAAGCGTAAAGCTAAAAGTTAAAACAAAACTATTTCGAGTACGGGTGGGAATGAGCCTTTGTTTAAAACCCATGATTTCAAACTTAGATTTAGGTCTTAATTTCTACGATTTAACAATTAGTTAATAAAGAAATATGTCATGTTATTAAATTTAAAAAAAATTACACAATATTCTTCAATGCTGCAATACGACCGTCGTTATGCAATCCGTATTTTGTATGCTGAAGATACAGGTAGTTTGAGTTTTGACTCAAATACCCATTAAAAATATGACATGTTAAACTGTTCGAAGTTTTATGTCTGAATTCCACTACCTAATAAATAAATAAGCATTAAAAGGAACTCAAGTAGTAAATATAGAATAAATGTAGGTTATAACACTAGTTTTTGAGAAGATAACGCAATACTTGTGCTTACAAAAGCCAATTGTATTCAAAACTAGCTAAGTCCTTTGGTATTACCCACGGTCCATCAAAAACTGCGGGTAACGTCGCGGGGGTAAGGTATAATATATATAAAGTGTAAGGGAAGCCTAAGTTTCGCCTAATATCATCAGCTATCTACCAGTGGAACTCCTGGCAAAGTCGGTTCAGCTATTCTAGAGATTACCCGGAACAAACAGACAGACAGAAAAGAATTTTAAAAATTGCTTTTTGATGAAAGTACCGCATAGATTTTCATATGCGTTTAGTGAAGAGTTGATTATTTGAAATTACAAGTAGACACTCCAATTTCATTTATTTGTATAAAAGCAATGTGGACTGGCACCGCTGGCAGGTAATTTAATTGATTTTTTTAATTGACATGACAACGCGCCAATTCTTGCGTTGCGTACTGAAATTAGTGCGCTCAATTATTTAAAAAAAATATCTTTAAAAAAGTATCTATTGAGTGTATATTGATATGATAATATTGGGTAACATTCTCAAATTTACTTAACGTGCAAAATTGCTAAAATATTCATTATTATCACAATAAAATACCTAAATTATTACTAGCCTTGTAAAGGCTGTACATTTTTGTTTTACCCTTGGATACAAATATAACAAGCATTTACTTACCTACCTACTTATAAATATTAAATTGTACGAACAACGCGTAACGTGTAGAACAATTACTGTAATACCTAACTACAGTGGTATATAACTCGTTGATAAATAGCACATGTATTTTTTGATAGCAACAGAATTTCCTCTGAAATACGAATTGGCGGGAACAAGGTCTAAATCTAAACAAATAAAAACTTAACAATAAAAAAAAAGTATTCATTAAAACATGACGTCATTGATAGATATTATTATCTGTGACCTTTGAAGCCTAATGTCTAATTTCATAAAGAATAAAATTTAACATTATCATTTTAATCATGTGTAAGCTCTTTCTTGTTCATGATGATAAATAGATACCTATATAGTATAAAAATTACATGAATATCTTAAAACTTCTTTTAAACAAGTAATTATTGTTAAAAAAACCCCGACTGCGTCAATATCTACCATCTTTATTAAATTCAGATTTTTTTATTTTATTTTGTAGTACACTATCACGACTAAGACGAAATTATTGACGCCGCTCAAATAAAAATACTACAAATTGTTTAGGCTCTAGGGCTTACCAAAGAAATATACACTCATACATACATACATACACTCGAAAAACATATAACCCTCCTTCTTTCGCAGTCGGATAAAAAGTATGTCAGTTATATTTCGTAGTTTTGATAAAGAAATAAAATAGGACGCCTTTTTAAAATGATAGATGGTGTTGGAATAATAGATGGTGAAAAATTATGGTCATAAATATGTATGATGTGGTCATAAATATGTATAATGATGATGGTCATAAATAGATACAGAATAGATGGTGTTGGAAATACTAATCGTTCCGTCGTTTAGCTATCTTTAACCCCAGACGCAAAAAGAGGGTTGTCATAAGTTTGATGTTGATGTCTGTGTGTGTATCTATCTGTGGCATCGTAGCTCTTAAACCAATTTCCGATGCGGTTTTTTTCATTTGAAAACCATTTTCCTTGCGATAGTTCTTAGCATTATTGGGTAATATCGGTCCAGCAGTGTAAGAGTACCACCTCTTTTCCAAAATGATGTGAGGCATTTTTGGTGTTATCCGTTAAGAGATCGCGTAGGGGATTTTTATTTTTTTTAATTTTAGCTTGTTACCCGTCTCAACGATATAAGGCACCCATGCCTTATAAAGTTACTATTGCTTGGGATATTGAAGTATGATGGCAGTTGCACCGCGTTAAATAGCGAACTTCAGGTTTATCGAAGAAGACTCAAAACCGAGCACAACCAAGTGTGGGAATAAAGACTTGGAGAAAGACCTAGTGAAGATCTTATTTCTGCTAAACCAATTGAGTAGAGTATCAAGATAAAGAATTCATAACTGTCTAATTTTGAATATACATAGTATATTTGCCGGGTAGTCGAGTTGTTACTTTGAATATTTTACTTATTTATCTAAGCATTATGTGTCCATGTATTGTTATGATAAGTAAATGAGAATACTATTACAGACTTAATGCTTGGTCATTAGTAACAGATAAGAGGTAATTGACCGAGCAAACAAAGCATTTCAATTTTAGGGTCTAGTCGATTTGCCTTGCGTCTGCCGTACAAAGTTATATAATAACCGACTTTGACTTAGTCCCTTTTCAATTTCATCTAAGATTTTGATCTTTTGATGGATTAATATATCGTACGCCACCACCCCTATTCGTGTCGTACGTGAACAAATTACGGCAAGACTTTTTTTTTATGGAATAGCCGTCAAACGTGCAGACTTATCGCCTGATGGTAAACGATTACCGCCGCCCATGGACACCTGCAACACCAGAAGCGTCACAAGTGCGTTGCCGGCCTTGGGGATGGGGAGGGGGATGAGAGGAAGGGTTGGATTATGGGCCTCCGGGATCCTAACTCACTCGGTGAAACACACCGCAGGCGCTTTCCACATCGGTTTTCTGTGAGGCCGTGGTATCACTCCGGTCGAGCCGGCTCATGCATGCCGAAGCGTGGCTTTCCCACGGTATTCTAAGTAGAAGGAAAACTTGAAACAGACCTTATACTAACCAGTCGTCCAGCATATTAAAGAAGTTTATTGCTGGTTGAAACCTCCTTAAGAAGAGGCCTATGGCTAGTGCAGCAATTAAGCACTGGATGATGATGTAAAAAGATTTTTGCAGAGAGAGATTTCACGCTGAAACTAGTTATATAATACTGAATAAGTAAATACATTGTATCTATGTATATATATAAATATGCGAGTAATCTTTTAATCTTGTCCATATTATGTTATAACAATGTACATACGTTGTTGTAAACTCGCAACATAGTGCTTCGCAGGTTGGCGCCTATCATCTTACGTAATGTGATGGTGGCTTGCCAAAACTTGTTTTTAAATAAAACTATAAAAATAATAAGACTAATTTGGTAAAATCTAATTTACTATTATTTATGTTTCTTAATTACATTAATCGTGATTGTGCAAACATGTTTTAGAGATACAAGCTCCGTACACATCGTTCAAAAATTGAGTTTTCCTATTGAAAAGGTCAGACAAGGGCAGACACCTTCGACAATAAATAAATATAAATATGTTCAGACATTTTAACACACAATGCCATCTAGTCGCAAACTAAGCAGAGCTTGTACTATGGAGTACTAGACAACTGATATTAATACTTATATACTTTTTTTTGTAAATACATACATATTATAAAATGATTATTACATTTACCTCACAGAAGATATTAATACAGTAATGAGGTAAATTATTTCGGCATCATAAAATAATTGCGAATTTATTTATTATTATTTCCATTTCAATTGAGTAAAAAAGATGTATCTCTTTTAATAATAACTAAATGCAAGTGAAATTCCACTATTTTAAATCTATTTCTTAATTAATTAATTGGTAGACACATTATTTGAGACTTATTTCGTATCACCTACTCTACTTTGTGTTTTTGTGAAATCGTAGCCTATTATAAGTTTTTATAAAAATATAACAAAAGTATTCATAAAATATATAGGTTTAATAATAAAATGCCAGGATAAACCCTTTTCTTTTTAATTACGAAAACGTTTCTAAAAGACGCTTAATTAACGATTTTTTCAAGTCGTTAATTATACTTTATGCATTATGTTCGTAATTAGTTATGATTATACTATGTATATAAAAAAATGCCTACACTGCTTGAAATATAATAATACAAACACTTTTTTAAAATAAATAATACGAACAATAACAATGAAATAAATTTAAAGACAAGGTACTCAGAACTTTGAAGACTGATATGTATGTATTTAAAAAAACTAAAAAATAAAATGAACCAATTAAAAAAATAGAAATTAAGATATAGTTATCATTGCAACTATGTATTACCTTTATAATTATTTCCTGCGTTTTTTTACAGTAAAAGTACTGTATAACTATAATATAATATCCTTTATTTGGATTTTTTTCTGTTAGGTTTGGAACCTTAATCTTCATGCTGAGAATCTTTCTTTTAAGTTACTTAACTCAATTAGATTACTTTTAAGGTCTTTTCAATTTCTTAGAGTTCGTCTTTTCTATTTGTCATTGTCAATACCTGGCTTTTTTATTCGAACTGTCTGACATTTCGGCTAAATTTCATTGACTTTACATTGTTTGACGTGACGTCACGAATAGATTTCACTATGGCCATGACATACCCGTACGTAGACATTATTACATATTGTTGAACATGAACGTTGGAGATCGGTTTTTGTTTTTGCGAAAGACGGTCCCCGTTTCATGTCATCCACATTTTTTATGTTTTTTATCATTAATTCCATCATGATGAAGACTTGAAGACTCGAAGACTTAGAATTGAAGACTTGAAATACTTGAAATTGGCAGAAATAGCTGATCCGGCTGATTGCCATATCATCAAAAGAAGAAGAAGAACATGAACGTTTTAAAGCTAATACTACTACTAAAAGTTTATTTCCTTATATTTGTGTTATTTATTTTGTAACTAGCAGTTAGTGTAAAAGAGTTACGTAAGTTACTCCTTCAACATCAGCGATCTGCCAGAGAAAGTCCCGTCAAAATTAGTCTAGCTGTTCTAGAAATTAGACGAAATAAACAGACAGACGTACAATAATTTTGAAAATTGTATTTTTGATATAAGTACCGTATGTGCCTTCATTGCATTTAGTAGTGTTGTCAATTTGAAATTACATAGGCTATAATTTTATTTATTTGTATATGTAGATTCTTTCACAGATTTATACATATACTGTACCGATTGTCTATTGGTAGCTTCGAATAATAAATCAATTAAATCAAATTAAAAATCATGAATAGTATCAATCCAAGTTTAGTTAAAATTCCGACCACACTCTAAAATTAATTTAAAAGAATACTAAAGAGAATGTTTTATTGTTGGCTCGAAACAAAATTAAGTAGATATTTAACTGTTACATTTTCGAGTTATTTTATTTATATATTTTTCATTATTTACTAAAATAGATATGTACAAAAAATATCTAGAACCTACCTACCTTAGTCGGTATATATATTACGATTAGCGAACGCGAAACACATGCAAAGTAAAGTGATCGTAATGGCCTTCTATGAAGAAAAGGCTGAAAAAAAATTCTGCTGTTTAATTTATCTATCCTGTAGTCTGTTAGTATTAGTAAACTCTTACAGTAAAAGTATTTTAACTGTATAAAATATAATCATTATTTCTTAACTGAGATCAAAATTCAATTAAGATTTTTTCTTGTTATAAGATGCTGTTTTGGTCCTCCATGGACTTTAAAATTAATATCAAACATAATGTATGTACTAACCTATAATTGTCTTAAATATTCACAAACAAAAGGAAAAGCTTTAGCGAAAATTCAAAGCGAAAATCCGAATATCAAATATCCATATTCAAATTTACCATTACGAATCTTAAAAAAGTTTACATCTTATAAAACTACTACTTTATGTATGTACTTATGTACATAATTACTCCAAAGGCGTTTTAAGTAATTTGCTATAATTATACATAAATTAACTGATTACGCAAAAAAAATGTGTCAAATTTAATCTTTTAGTATTCTCATAAACAATCCTAAATCACATACCTATTATGTTTTGACGAGTTTTAACTTTATTAAATATTTTATTAAATAGTATAATAATATATATAATATATTAATATTAAATAGTTAGGTCACTAGATATTTGCAATGATCATTCACTATAAACGATAAAGATACCGAACAAATACAGTCATCAAAGATATGGAAAATGGTTTACAGAATCCATTCTAAGGTAAACTGACAGAATAATGTGAAAGTTAAGCAGTCGGTCCCGGTTGTTATCATACGATAACAGTCGTGAACCTTAGTTGGAGGCCTTCGGGCGGCTTAAAAACATCCAACGGCAAGATTTACGTAGCCACAACGTATTCTTGCCAGTCCCCAACCCGCACTTGGCCAGCGTGGGGACGTATGGCCTTAACCCTCTCCTGAGAGGAGACCCGAGCCCAGCAGTGGGACATTATGGGTTGTTGTTGTTGTTGTTGACGCCTGTAGATGGTGAAAATATTGCACTTTTCTAAATTGTTGGTTATTCTTAGTGTCTAACAGCGCGTCTCCTCATATCTACTGTGTAGCCTCCGGGTTTTATGGACCACACTATTATCAAGAAGGTTGCAACTAGCAAACATTGTGTCTGCAACTTTTTTCTTTTGTTGACATTTGTTTTCTATTTAGTCATATAAACTCATTGTATTCTGTTTGTTATGTATACATATTTTACGTTAAAGTTTGAACCGCTAAAACTGTCCTTTTTTGATATCTCTGAAATTGGTAGTAATAGAATTCCTACATCAACACGGTTTTTATGAAATATTGAATGTCACCATTTTTAATTGCCAGTTTAATCTGTGACAACTTATATTACGAAAGGAGATCGGTTTTTGTTTTTGCGAAAGACGGCCCCCGTTTCATGTCATCCACATTTTTTATGTCTTTTTATCATTAATTCCATCATGACGAAGACTTGAAGACTCGGAGACTTAGAATTGAAGACTTGAAATACTTGACATTGGCAGAAATAGCTGATCCGGCTGATTGCCATATCATCAAAAGAAGAAGTATATTACGAAAACCAAACGCATTGATATCAATCATGTTTAAACCAGTAATATTATTGAAACAACTTAATTAACTTCAAATTTATGGAATGGAATGGTGGCTAGACTCAATACATAATCAATATTTCAACCACATTCATTACATCTCGAATTTCACAAGTCAAATAACTTTGACAAATGGCTCGTAATTTCATCATTATTAAATCAGTCATTTGCTTGACAGATGTGTGTTTATGCGTCACACTTGGTGTTATTTACATTACATTATTGCTCCATGTATCACATCACGGCCCCGTAATTACGCTGCGACCATACGGCAATGTCGGCCATGTCCAGGCATGCCTATGTAAGTTGTGCCCTTCAGGTGTGTCCATAACTTATTACTGACCATCTGGTGTGATGGACGGATGACCAACTTTCTACCAAGCAGATGTAGCATGAAAACCGTAACTTTTATCATTCTATACCTATTATTGTGACATTTAAATATGTTTTAGTCACAAATCGAGTGCATACAAGAAACTTTTTTGTTTAGTTCTATATAATTTAAAATGATAGTTGGACAAACTCTTTTCTTGACATAAATTTTACTGATAAATTTTTGAATGATAATACTCAGTAGGTACATAGTCATGGCATAGTTCCGTTCTATTAAGAATCTAGTTTAACCTTCACAGACTAAATAGGTATGTCATTACGATAACACGCATATGTCTAGTGATATATGTATTTAGATTACAAAGATTTTTATAAGAATAAATCTATACTCTCCTAAGAATACAAAACGTATGAATATATGACCATCAGACATCATTGATCACGAAGACATTAAGTGCAAAGATACATAGTTACGTAATTCATATTAAATAATATGAATTACGTAACTATTTAATATGAATAGGCCTACATCATTAAATAAATTACTAAAGGATTGTTATAAAAATGTTGCTTTTTTGTCTTAGCCAAGAGCCTTGATTAAAAAAGAAAAGGCCGTCTGTAACTTAAAGGCATTTCCCGTAAGAGACTGCTTTAATTCAATTAGCAACCCGCTCGAATTCCTGGAGTAAAGAATAACTTTGTAACTGTGTGCATCAATTCGCCAAGGTCAATAAAATTAACTGGTGCACGTTAAATTTCTGGCAAATAAGCGGCTTGTATGACGGAATTGTCATATCAGAGGTTGATCTGATAATGTCACTCACAGAGCACAAATACAAATGAATATCTAACAATACAAAGAACCTATTATTTAAAACTCTCGATGAAGGTTACTAGACATATAAATATTGGTCAACAATAAATCGATAAATGTCTACAAGAAAATTGCTTTAAAATTTATTTGTCGATTTTCCTTTAACTTTTTCTTTAGTTCACTAATTCACCAACTTTTCGATGGTACTGTTTTATCGACATTGTTTTTTGTGGCAAAGGCCGGTTAACATAACGGAATCTCTAAGAAGCACGCATACTTTCGAAATGACGTCATTTAATTTCGGCAGTCTTGTGTAAATTGCTTCAAGTTGATCACTGGCTCTGTTGTTGGCACGACCAGGCACCTGACACGTTGCTAAAGTTTAGAAACACTCTTCTAGATGGCGTTGGTTAATATACTTAAAAGTGTTATTATTTTCAATAATAGTAATTGCAAATATTTATTTATGAATAATAACAACTATTTCAAACAATTATTTTCTTACTATTTACTACTAATTTGTATTGCTGTATATATATATATTACATAGACGTATTAAAGTAAAAAAAAATATGCACTTGTGACATATTTTCCTCGATTTCAATACAATGTGCGTTAATAGCCCTTCACTAAATTAAAATCACTTCCGCATTTTCATTGTGTAAGGTTATTGTACCGTTTCACCCATCCTATAGTTTGGGTTTTCTTTCCAAGCCCCGCTTTTGACCCTACAGGATGTAAGTTCCGATGTAAACAACAGGTGGAGCTAGTTGTCCCTCCGTCAGTCGGTCGACTAAGCTTATCGTGATTGTTGCATCGTGTGGGTGACGTTTCTGTTTGATATCGTTGTCAAAGTCATTTAAAGAAAAGAATGTCTGATTGTGTAAAACATTAGTGCATTTTGAAATAGCCCATTTCAATTGTGGTTGCATCTTAATTTTGATAAAATTTCAATTCAGAAACAACGCTAATTAACAGAGTTCGAAAACGTTCCAGCGACTAAGTGCGGCGGCGGCCATTTTATTCGCCGGCTGTGTTCATTCGTGCCGTGCCCATCGCGACTATACGAGGCAATAACGAGCGGGCCAGTCAGTTGGCATTTTCGCGAGTAGAGCGAAGGTGTCTCTAGTTTTTAGCATTTAGGCATCTCATTTAAACACAAAAGTGCATAAAAATGACTACAAACATGCAGCAAGGAACGATTTTGGATGTTCTTAAAAGAAAAATGCGGCAGACAAAAGAGGAAATGGAAAAATATAAGGACGAATGTGAGGAATACCACAAACGTTTACAAGTGGAAATAATGCGAAGAGAAGAAGTAAGAAAACGTGCTTTATATTTGTGCTGTGATATTTGTGAAACCTTAGTCTATTGTGCTTGTGTTGAATTCATTTTGGGTCAAAATTGGAATTATCAGTAGTCATAAACTATACCTATAGTGAGTAATGTCCGGCCATACTTAGGTGTGCAGGCAACGTACGCATATTGACCTCTCTTTCGGATTCATCTTAGCTTAATCTCATAGAAAGAGAGGGTGAATATTAATTCTTTTCACCGAAAACATTCATGTCGTCCACTTCAATATTGGCCCGAAGTGTTGCTCTTTTTGAGATCTATCATTAGGGTTATGTGAAGGATTTCTTGAAATGCCTTTACATAATTATATTGGCACACGGCTATATGCCTGTTTCTGTTGTACGTAACAGGTTTGGTTGCGTTGGAGGTCATGTACCGGTCTTTAGTGGCACATGTAGAGCGAGGCGGCTGGAATTGTGAAGCTTAACACCCTTTATTACCTACATTCCTGTTCGGACGTCCTAGAAGGACCGCTGGCGCCATGAAGGCGTGTCCGACTTACTCGCCGTTATCGTCGTATGACGTAACTCACATAGCGTGTAATAATCACATCCTAAACACCTGTAAATGAACCACTGAAATGACTAAACTTTTTTTCATTATATCATTGATGGAATTAAAAAGATGGCTGGTATAAAAGAAAAAACATGCCTTACATCTCAGGAAAGCCATAAGATGATCGTAAATCTTTTGCACTTTTACAAAAAGAAAAATACATTTTAGCGGCAAAATCAACCCTATATTATAAATATTAAGTGTTCCATTTATTCTTATTCATGAGTGTAATTCGAGTAATTCACTGTATTCTGCTTTAGATATCTTGCAAACAGTACATGTCTTATCGTCTTAAAATGTGTCCTTATCGACGATAAGGACACATTAGATTGAGGTACTGTGAAGGAGTAATTAGTCATTTAGTTTAAAATTTAACACCTTTTTATACATTCGTGCAAAAAACGAATTGTAATAGACGTTCTGAAACAGACAATTTTTGTGGCTCATTGTGGGTGTGTACTTTACGTTGGGAGCACACATCGACTTGTTAAACGCTAATAGTTGAGGTCAACATTTAAAATAATGCTCACTCATAGGATAGACTTATGGAGGTGGAACAAGGCTGTCGACCCATTTATATAAATAACGATCACGATGTCTGAAATTAATATACACCGATCAACTACTTGTACTACATGAAGTGCGTTAACAATAGGTACCTATTTGACTTATTAGTACTTCATTTGCAAATATGGCATCATTAAAGCCCTAAATGTTCCTGGCCGTGTCTCTTGAGTCATGTTTCAAATTAACCGATTTCATGAATCATTGACGCTCTAGAAATAATTTTGATAGTAAATGAATCAATATTGAGTTCTGAACGACGCATGCACTCAACATACCATCCTAAATGATGGTCCCTTCGCGTGACGGTGTTGTATTACAATTTATTGGGCTTGCAAGGGCTAGCCTATTGTGTTCGAACATTGAATAGACTCAATGCCATCGCCCTAACCAATCCCACAAATTTTAAGTAATGTGTTTCCGTTACCGGTAAAAGTGAGCTACAGGTAAAATGCATCTGTAGCGTTGGAATCCGTATCCGCATTAAATGAAATTTAGAAAAATGATTTATTTTATGCATTCCAATGGTCAAACGTTAAAGGTTATCGAACTCTAAATAAGAGGTTTAAGTTACTAATTGTATAGCCTGAGGTATCGTCAATATAAATTATGCTCAAGAGTTCAAGGTGACGTTTGGCTACTAATCTTTAAAATAGCCACGACTATACATTTTAGTTTCGTTCAAAAACGTTGTTTGTTACGAATTTCTTGTTGAACGGAATATTTTTTACGCACTATTTGTGCTGTAAAAAAATAGCTACTTAGTTTTATAACACGTGATATGAACTGTAATATAATACATGTGTGATTTGAACGATCAGAACTATTTATAGCGATGTGATGACGACACAGGATAAACGGGGAGGAGAAACTAGGACTTGGGAGTGCTTCCTCACGACAAGGACGCGTGATGTCATGGGCATGTGCAGTATGTTGAATGTAAATAATATAAACGCAAAATGTCCACAATCTAATACTTAATTCTCGGCACGTATAATGTTTCAACGTTTAACAATGTCTATTGTACGTTGACATTCTTAAGTCCAAAAGAACTCGTGTATTACTCGCCAATTTTGGTCACCTAAAAGTCAGAATATTTAAGACATAGATTGTACTTCAAATATGTGACAAACACCCCAGAGCTTTGATACATAATCCAGGACAATATAAATTTGATACATAGAAAGTTACGCTTATTAAAATAAAGAGCACATTATGGGACAAACCTGTTTTGAGTTTAGTCGCTGCTTTAAAAAAGTACGGTACATACGTCTAGCATACGTTCAACGACGCGACGTTCCAATCTATTGATCATTGATTTATATAAAATGACTTCTTCAAATATCATATAATGAAAAAAGTAGTTTTGTATAGGTATGTAATGGGAGACACCTTTTCATTAGGTTGTTATGATAAGTCGATAGTAAATTATGGTATTGTGCTATCATTGATATAATAACTCGAAACTTTAAGTTTAGTCCTTCAGATCGAAGATCTCATAACTTGTGGTTCGTTAGTTTACTATATTCTTTGAAATGTTTTGATTTATAAGCACGTTATTTCGTTTGAACTTAATGTCAGGTATTATAGATGTATTTACCGTAGTGAAAGGTACGTTACTTCTAGGAATCTAACTAACTCTTTGCATACAGAATTGCTACAATAAAGGACCCGTTGTACTTTTGATTGATATCTATCTATATGCATAGATTTAGGTATTAGCAGGAAATGTGTACTCTTGAAATCTGACGTTTGTTTCTTTTTGTCTAGGCCGAATCCGAAGTGGCTGCCCTTAACCGACGCATCCAACTGCTGGAAGAGGATCTGGAGAGGTCCGAGGAGCGTCTCGCCACAGCCACCGCCAAGTTGTCTGAGGCTAGCCAGGCTGCGGATGAGTCCGAACGGTGAGTTCTATACGTAATAGACCCGTCTGGTTTTCTGAACTCTATCAGAGGCGAAGCAACAAAAAATAGTTCAAATATTCGAAGCATATATCGAGTGAAAAAATAGTCCTTTGTACTTTATAAATGTACAGCGCAAAGCTTTTTGTGTTTATTAAACTGTTGGGTTAATATCGTCAGTCTAAATTTAAATATCTAATATCGCAGGTATAATAAGGATTTTGTTAAAACAATGAATAGAATTCAATAGTTATTGGGTTCGAAACCCATAATGCATAATGTGTTCTTGTTTGTATACACAACCCGATGGTTCAGAATAAGGAAACTGATGATAAGGCTTTATAAATGAGGATAGCTTAATTGAAATATATAAAAAACTATGGTTAATTTACTTAATTAAGTTTTTAATGAAAGATAATTCCGATTTGTGGAAGCCATTGATGACAGTATCGTTTTGAGTTGCATAAAACAGTAGACGCAATATCTAGTTTCTATGTAATAAATCGGGTAATAGAAAAACCTTTGTCAACTAAGGCTTCTTCAAACTCAGGCCTAAATAGGATTATTTAGACACAGCTCATATTTGTACTTCTGTAAATATGACTATCTTTTTATGTGTGCATGACTGTTTTTTTTTAATTTTTTACGCCCATAACCACCATATTCTTGATGAACTACTATATAACTACGAGTTTCTAAAACCTTATCCATAATCTATTTCTATTGCAAAAGTATCTTTCCAATTTTAAAGCCTTTCATTTTCAAAATCAATGGAAGTGAGAGATTTTACTTTTCCACGCCATGACAAGCCACATAACTACATACAATAGTTCTAGTGTTTTATCGATGTTTTAACACGCATGTGTTTGGCCCCGCACTAACCAGAATACGCAAGGCGTTGGAGAATCGAACCAATATGGAGGATGACCGAGTTGCCATCTTAGAAGCACAGCTGTCGCAGGCCAAACTCATCGCCGAAGAATCCGACAAGAAATACGAAGAGGTGATTGCTTGTCTGTGAACCGACAGTAGCTTATAGAATGTTCATACATCGCCCGAGCATTCTTGCCGATTGGCAAGTAGAAAAAGAAACAAGTAGGTTTTTTTTCAAAGTCAATAAATGACATGTCGTTAATTCAAATTTAGAGGTGAACATTCTGTAAGATCTATTGAAGTACTTTCGACTCATTCCGTTACGGTATTGTCGTGATGTCACAAATAAAGATAAAACGAGATTGTAATGGAATGCGACGAAAGAAACTTTGGTTGATAGCAGACGTGTAAATTGGTCGAACGGTCCCTTGTTCCAAGACAGTTAGCATGTTTTAGCGCCATAGTTGAGCCATGATTATTTAATTAAATACATTTGTGGAACAGGAGACTTTTCTTCAATTCGTGTATCTGATACCATGTCTTGTAATATAATTGAATTAAATATACAAATAAAAAATGCATAAATTTGTAAATGTCGCGAGCTTTAAAACTGAAAGATGTTTTGGTGTCAGTATATTACGAATATTTTGTGAAACAAAAGTCTGTTTAATATATGTATATTTAGAACCACATAATCTCGGAACAAAACAAAAAATCATAATTATACGGGTTCAAGCAATCTTAGATTTTTTGGTTTTAAATGTAACAAGTTTCGAACATTGCGATTATACCTACGCGAGCTTTTTATAAGACATTATATTTAATTCATAATTTTAGAATATAGAGGAGGCAAGCTATGTTCGAAACTTCTTTAACATAAAAAAGGTCCCGTTGTTTCCGGGCTAAGTTAGTTACTTATAATGTTGGAACGTGCAATAACAAGTTTTCACTTGTGAAGTGATAGATTATTGCCCGTTTCACACTTCATTTCAGATCCAGTGCAACAGATTTGTCTTGCTTTATATGTTCCTCTTTAGTGTGCGTTTCTTGCATGTCTTCTAACAATGGGTTGCCCTTGAATATATTCCCTTCAATAGCCACATTTTATCATAAACTAAAGTTGTATGTTCCGTCGTCCAGTGCCCGTAAGGTACTCGAGAACAGGTCGTTGGCCGATGAAGAGCGTATGGACGCCCTGGAGAACCAGCTGAAGGAGGCCAGGTTCCTCGCTGAGGAGGCTGACAAGAAATACGATGAGGTCTTTATATGGGAGTTTAGATGTCGTTTGGTGTGGCTTGCTTCTTACGCATGTGATGAATATTTCATAACGACGCAATGTTGCGTCGGCGAGCGTCTTGGAAGACTCGCTAATAGATTGTGTTCAAATCCTGATTTGTACTTACGTTCCTAAAATATTTCCCATTCATAGACTCGTCTCGTGTTACATGTTTTGAAGATGTTATAATGTTTTTTGTATATCCTACTGACATTTTTACAAATGAAAACATTTAACCTCTTAACAAACTTGGAAGTAAGTCACGTTTTCTTTGGTTCAAAATAATCCTTTACTAAACGATGGTTTTGATTTGAAAGAAACAGGTTGATTAACATTACCCTGCAAAATTAACAACAATGAGCTTCATGTCGTGGCGAGTAAGCAAAACAGTCATTATTATTTAATTACATCGATCGACAAAATTCTTTTATCTTCGTTTTTTAAATCGAAGTACTAGTCATTGGTCTTTGGTAACAGATGGTTTACTTGACAATAAAATGTCCTAATTCCCCCGACATATGACCCTGCGCTGTGAAGTAAAGGCAATCGTAAAAGTCAGCGTCCCAAGAAGGAATCGTATCGGGCCTGATCTTGTTCGCCATGCCTTATATGGTAGAACTAGCCTCCTTCATCTCACATGTCGTTACATAAGCATTACTTCCATATATGAGTTGAGTACTTGCCCAAGACCACGCCGTGACTGACATAAAGCTTTAACGTATTACATATGTTCGATGACCTCAACACTTGCCGGCTGCTTAATATAGTCTGGTGTCTCCAGGTTGCTCGTAAGCTGGCCATGGTTGAGGCTGACTTGGAACGCGCGGAAGAGCGTGCTGAGACCGGTGAATCGTAGGTTTCATTCCGTAAAGCTGACGGGCCACTGCCGCGATGCGCCACTGACATTTGCTGAAAAATGAATTACATTAATTGGTATCCTCGACATTGCTTCTTCAGAGTGTCACGCAATAATGGTCGCTAGCGCAGTGGTCTCGACGCGTTGTATTGCAAGTTTTCGCCTCCGTTCTGCATGGTTGTTCATTTGCATTCTTAACATTCTACACAGTAACCCGATTTACCTACATAGGTATTTCTAACATCGGCGCTCACTTATTCCTATTGCATGTCGCTATTCTAGGTCGAGTTACCGACGGAAGCTGAGCAGCAGGATATTAATTATTTTGCATTTGTCATGACATTAATATGGTGGTGCCGCTTCAGTGTTTATTGAAGCGGCATCGCTCTTAATTGTAAGGATACGGTGCAGTCCAGTGACCCTCGCGTGATGCGATATCACCCGAGGGTCGTTAGACCTGTCAGACTAAAACAAGGGTTGCCCCATTTCATGGATATTTCTTATGCAAATGTTTAACTATCATGTCCATGTGTCGACTAAACTTCTGTCTTCCGTGTGTGTATCACTTAAACGTGGCTATAGGTTAGGTTGTCAGGAAATATGTGTGGTATAGGGCAATTTTCGTTTTCAGATATGCACCGCATTACACCAGAATTACTGGCCGTATGCGTGCCGCACATATGCAAGCGCACACATCACCTAATGAATATAATAATGCACTAGATAGCACTTAGATAATTAATGTTTTATTGAAAATAATTTGTAGAACTAAATGTTTTGGGACAACCCTCGTTTATATTTTTAATTAAGTGAGTTCTGACACCGCTCTCGACTCCCCCGCTTTGTGTGATCCTTTTTGACTTTACGTTGTTTGTGTGTTTGCTTAAGTACCACTTCAGCTTTTGCTTTTTAGTTTTACCAGAAGACTCTTCATTTAGTTTGGAAATACCTGCACAATGTAGATACACACTTGCAGCCGAAAAATAAAAAATACATATATACCCTGACTCTGAAGAGCTCGGTAAACACTTTGTTAGAATTGTTTATCATTCGTTCTTGTTTCATAAATAACTTTCTGTTCATTTATGGACATGATTTGTAGTGAGCCGTGCTTACGTTAGTAGTAATGAACGTGTTCCCTGTGCACTTTACAACTTAGCGTAGTTTTCATAATATTAACTAGATATCAATGATAACACTAGCACAAGCATAAACCACGCGTAAGGTACTTAGTATAGCACTGCACGATGTCGCGAAGCAAGTGGAGAGCGGTGCCCGGCTCAGTAGAGTAGTGTGAGTAGTGTGTGTTGTGTGTGTGTGCGTGTGGGCGTGTACTAACGCTCGGCCGGCGGTAGGTGGCGCGCAAGCTCGTGCTGATGGAACAGGACCTCGAGCGGGCCGAGGAGCGAGCTGAGCAGAGCGACTGGTGAGTACGGCACCTCGATCACACTCGCTACTTAGGGACGACCTTTATTCGGACCAATCTAAAATATATATACCTGTATCCAGCTAAACTCGCCGTGACCGTTCACAAAAAACTGTCCGACTAGAAGTCTATCAATATAAAATATTTTTTTTGGCATTAAAATATTGTGTTTCACATAATTTGTATTTATAAGAGATAGTGCCGGTTTTACTATTTGAGGTTATCCCTTTTTTAATGGGAATACATGAAAAAATTGTAAGTAGCTAGTGTGTTTGAGTCAGTACTGTATTGACTCTAGACGACTAAATCCTGTTGCTGATGAATTAGTCCTTTAGTGTCCTGTGTAGATTTGATGCAAGAGGCTCTATGTTAATTGCCACGTAATTTACCACATTGCACGAATTCATAATCGAGTAAATGTCAGTGAAATCGAGTAACCGGCAATCCTTATAATTGTAGAATAATTGTGTTATCTAAGTATTTACGAAATTGCATTATTTCACTGACATTGCTGATAAATTGATATTTTTAGTTGCTAAGACGATTATTTTTATCAGTACATCTGACTTTATTTAGAATTTCAATACGAAAGTCATCGTCTCAGCAATTTTGCTTGTTGTATTTTTTTTTATATTTCTATAGATGTTATATTTAAATAGCACATCATGCATATTAATATTTTTAACAAACGTTTTAACCTCTACTATTTATGAAATCTTTAATTGAAGCAGTTACATTTAAATTGTCAAATATGTTGTTCAGTAATCATGTGACCGACGATTAATTTATATTGACAAGATTGTTGTTTCAAAATGTCCCATATATATGTTGCAACAACAGTTAATATTATAGCTTGTTAATTTTGTTTTTGATTTCTTAGAAAACATTAATAATTTTGAGATACGACTCTTAAAGTATTGTAAATTAAGCCCTTGAAGCATTTGGCTCCATATTTTTCCCAATTACAGTAGAAATTGATTGTCTCTTCTATTTTTCCTCAGCAAAATCGTCGAACTTGAAGAGGAACTCCGTGTCGTTGGTAACAATCTGAAATCCCTGGAAGTCTCCGAAGAGAAGGTAATTATTTAACCTTTGTATTAGGAATAAGTTAGCTAGGGATTGAGCTAAGAACAAGGATAATTTAACATCCTCAAAACCCAGTTCATGATGATTTAGAATAATAAATCCCAATGATGCACCAACCTTAAAATGTAATAGCAAATTCTGTAACAATTCTTAGTTTCGTACATCAGGAATTCGAACTTGACCGTATTGGATTTTTGAGGTGAGCGTATGTTAAGTTTTAAAAAATATTTATAGTTAAGTAACGTATAAAATTGTATACAGGCCAACCAACGCGAAGAAGAGTACAAAAACCAAATCAAAACCCTCACCACCCGCCTAAAGGAGGTGTGAAAGCTAACGAGATCGGTTTATTTTGCGAGTGTTTCTGTTAGCTTGAATAACTGCATTCTGCCGCACACTCTAGTGTAGCCTCTCCGTCTCATTTCCCATACAGACACATCATATATAACAGCATATTGACAGCTTAAAACGAGAACCAGTTCCTTACTCGATTTGTTCTTGTCGATCTAACTGTTAATTTAAAAATTGAATATGTCCCAAAAATATAGAATGATGGATTTTTTGTGACATGATTAACTAAGCATTGAAACTGAATGGTAAATGGGAACCGAAGAGTAGCGTGTCTGTGATTGCGCCGCGTTTAGTTGTCTCAATATTGTTACGTTACTTCTTATTTTGCTCTTGTGTATATTTCCTTTCTTAACAGTCATGTCGTTGTATAGTTTTTTAGTGTATTTTTTATATGTTTTGAATCTTAACTATCGCGCAGAGTTGTATGTAACAGGGCAACACTGCGCGATGCCGCATGTACCCGGTTTTCGTTGTTTTGTGTTTTTCGTTAACAAATAATAATCGCAGGCTACACAAAGGGAAGAGACATACGAGAATCAAGCGAAACTCCTGGACGCTCAACTAAAAGAGGTAACACAGCAGCCGGACTGGAAGATTACGTAGATAGTTACGGTTACGGTTGTAGTTTCGTTTCATGTTCATTGCCATTCAGTGTTTTGGGTTAGTACGTTACCTTCGGCGGCAAAAATGTCAATTTTGGTATAGGTATATTTACACTTTGATTATTGCAAGTAGTCCTCCACATTGTTTACCCTTTATTGACTATTTGTAGATAGCGGAATGGTAAAGAGCAAGCAATGTTAGTATAATGAGTCACTTGTACTTTACAAAGTGCTCATGCAGCTAATTGCATTACTAAATTAAAGTATAGTCAAATTTAAAGGTGTTTGAGTTGACATTTTTGAATTTTCGGTGCTACATCGTAAGATCACATTCGTTTGGTGTAGGCTCTTGTGTCGAGCGACGGCGGTTGGTGCTTCACCTATTTATCTATTTACGACTACTATCTTCTATTTCTATACCTGTGTATATCTGTATCTAGCTCTATGTACTATACGTTTGTGTTGTGATTATATGCTTTATGTTTCTCTATTATAAGCCTCTTCAATCTAAGATTACCATTTGTCGTTTATCCAAATGACACTATTTTATGATTCTGAATTCTAAACCTTACTTATTTAAGTCATATGGGAAAGTACTTGACATCCAAGGTATCCGAGATTGTCAGCTATGTAATATATACGATCAGGCATTGTATGTGTGCAATTCACCTTGTTCCCAAAAACCATATAAGGGCGAAAGTGTACAGTCACAACACAGGCGGCATGTCGGTGGCTTGCCGTTAGTAATTCATCCTGTGTGGCTAGGCAATGGCGTCACGTGAACACGTCGAGGATAAGATCCACAGCCTCTCGCAGAAACTATCGCAAGTAAGTTTTGTGAACCACAGGTGTTTTGGTCATCTCGAATCTGTATTTGAAAAAAATGTAAACTTCGAAAAATCTTTAAAGTTTTATTTTACGAGAAAATTAAACAATAAGAAGGAAATAAATAAAATCATATTTTTTCGTGATTATAGTGTTTAATTATAGTGTATGCAACTTAATGATAAATAAATGGGTATATTTGAGTTAAAAGGCCCTTCAAAATATAATAATAACAAATTTTATTACATAATATTTTTTTTTTTGTCAAACAATTTTAACTATTTTGTACTCGTCGTTATAAAGATGACCAGAACACTGCTTTAACTATGTACAACATGTTCTAATTTAAGTAAATATATTTTTATTTTCACACTCATTTAGTTTATATACTGGGTAACGGTACTATTATTTAGTGTTGTAGTGTCACCACTCAGCACTTAGCCGCTTTCGGTAAAGGTAAATTGCATGGTGATAATCGCTTTTAATGTTTGTAATATAGTTTTTTTCGTTTTTAATTAATGTTTTACTGTTGAAATTAACAGTTTTTTAAAGAAGAAAAGAAAAAAATAACCATTTCTGATTATGCATGCCCAAATGTCAAACAGCCTATTTTCTCTCTTTAAAAACATTAAAAAATATATGTTTTCAATAAAATAATTATACATTTTATAATGAGTTAAATCAGGTAATATATTTCAACAATTTAAAGATTATAGACAAGAGTCAATGCACAAGAAAATAGGTTGTTTCTAAAAGTTCAAAAGTTAAAGAAAAATCTTAAATATTTACAGGCTGAGGCACGTGCCGAATTTGCTGAGCGCTCCGTGCAGAAACTCCAGAAGGAGGTCGACAGGCTTGAAGGTAATCTATCATTTCATAGATCAAAATTAAAAAGTAATAAAACGATAAATATTATCAATGAAAGTATTAAAAAAAAAGTAGCAGAAATAGTGATAATATGCATTTGAGAGAACAAAGAAAAATGTTGATTAATTCTATTTTATTGATGCTAGTTTTCCAAGTTTTCAAGGGTCTCCAGAATATTTATACTGAGCTATTCTTCATACAGCAGTTGGTTAAGTGAACTATTTAAATCTCTGAAGTCAAGTTTAAATAACACGTTTGAAAATAACAAAGCTTTGGACATTACGCACTTACATTATGCCACCACAGCTGTCATTAGACCTGTCTTATGAGTTACGATGCTGTACAATAGATTTGAAAGCTTTTTTTTCTATCATTTCTGCTACAATCTTAGCTTATTTTTTATCTTAATTTCATAGTAACTATGTTAGTTTAACGACTACGGAATCGTTTTTGTTAACGCCTGCAGCAGGATTTCTTTATTGCTTCATACAATTTACTCGTTGCTGGCGATTCAAATGCAATTCCGTACATGTCTTTTGTTAGCATGATTTTAAATGTCTCCCACTAGAACGCTCGAACCTTTGATGTGTTTTATTTTCGTGATTTGGCATGGTTTTATATCGATGTTGTTTTTGCCTGTGTTGGTTGATCTGAACATTTATTCAAAAGCTTATTACTGTATAAAAATATTTAAAATAAATGTTTAGATCAAATGGCTGTTTGTTGTGTGTCCCACTGACCGTGGCCCACGTCCGATCTTGCAGACGATCTGGTGGCCGAGCGCGAAAAAAGCAAACTCCTTCAGGAGGAGATGGAGGCCACGCTCCACGACATCCAGAACATGTGAACACCTCGCTCCTTCCCACGCTCGCGCGCTCGACTCACTAACTCATAGCTAGCTTGTTCCATCTTTAGCGCACAATCCCAACATTACATACGTAAAATTGCAGGGACGCTATCTTTGTGTGTCCATTCTATGTAATATTATAATTGGCGCTAAACTTAATTAAAATGTTGCGGATAGTGAATTAAGAATAACAAAAGAAATCTATTTAGTTAACTTGTTGACCCTAAGCTTCTGAGGTATCGGTTATAAGTGAGGCGAGCGTTCGTATAGATGTTATTAGTTATAGAATAATTGCCAGCCGCTTTTTGAAGTAACGTCAGAAAATCGAGTGTTCGCTACGATAGCACTGCCATGTGCAATTTTTTTATTTCATCCACAGATTACTAATATGTATGTCCGTATAGTTGAAATGTGTAATTTGTTTTATAGTCATTACTTTACGAGCGTGCCTGTTATGTCAAATGAATGATATTTTAGACGTATGCAGTAATCGCTTCTCTAGCACTTTAGTGTAATATTTAAAATGTTAATATCGACATTCCAAACCGGGGTCCAAAATGTTGCGCATTTTACGTTCTACTTAAAAGACACTAAGCGTTATTTATGGTATAGAGATGCACATAGGTTTTGTACAATAATGAAATTTTGAATGTATTTGTAGAACAAAATAGTAGCTGTATTCAATTTCGACGTTTTTTATGTTTCACTACACGGGATTAGTGCATACCAATAGTTGGATGGTATGCCTTTCATATGCACTGTTTTGCAATTTATTATGAACTTAATTTACTTAATGTTAGTGAAGAGATTAGATATTTTTATTCAGTGAGTGACGGTAATACATTAAATAATGATATTTATAGAAATATTCTTGCTAAATTGGAAATATTTGATATTCTTATTATGTTTGGAACATGATTTTCTCGTGTCATAATTTGAGTTTGTTGTTATTTATTTAAATTAATCGATGAATAAATGGCGACTATTCCAAGTTGTAAAGTTTAGTTAAACGTCCGTCGCGTATCGCGTGGAGCATAGAATAGAGCTGGCAGCCTCGTTCGGGCCGTGGCGTGACGTCACACCGTCCATCGTTTAATATGGCCCTCCGAGCGATACAATTATATAGGGAGTCCGTCTTTTTTAATGTTATCGATTAATGAATTGATAGATAAGTTCGTGAAAAATAATTTAATGATTTTTAAGAGTATTCTAATAAAAGTGTTTATGAATATATATTATTATTTTTACACTGTTGTATTTTTTACTAACACGTGTGACCTAATCGTCCTCATCTATTTAATAATTTCCTCTTTATTCTGTCAGCTATAACTTCTATCATGTTTCATATAAAACATTTGTAATATACTCATTAAAACATCAAAAAATTTGCACCGATAAACAAATTTAGGGGAATTATGGGTGATGCTAAATTACTGTCAGAAAGCGAAGATTGGATCCATCACAGTTTTCACTAGAAGCATTGTATAATATACCATCGTCCGAAGCACGGGCATGAGAGGACCTGCACGACCCCTAGCGTAGCGCCTGGTGCCCTGGCCCTGTCGTGCTAACTGATATGGCATGCGTTCGCGAGCGATCGTTCATGGTCCAACACTGCTGCAGATGATCTCATCAACGCCCAAGAGACTTTCAACGATATTCAAGATGGCATCGACGACTCGTTCGTGGACCTCATCCCCGGCGTTGACCCCAACAACCGCCAGCTCGCGATCGTGCGAGAGGCGCGGGAAGCGGCGCGCAAGGAGAAGGAGGCTGCCGAAGAGGCGGCGCGTAAGGAACGGGAGGCAGCTGAGGAGGCGCAGCGTAAGGAACGAGAGGCCGCTGAAGAGGCAGAGCGCAAGGAGAAGGAGGCCGCTGAAGAGGCAGCGCGTATTGCCGAGGAAGAGGCGCGAAAAGAATCCGAGCGACTGAATCCCAAGGAGCCCGAGGCGCCCGCAGACGGGGCTCCGCCGGCTGAGGGTGTAGCACCTGGTGCAGAAGGTGCAGCTCCTCCTGCTGATGGTGCTCCACCTGCAGAAGGAGCTGCGACACCGGCAGAGGGAGCGCCTGCCGTTCCACCTGCAGAGGGGGCACCCGCTGTTCCCCCGGCAGAAGGTGCACCCGCCGCTCCTCCTGCAGAAGGAGCACCTGCCGTCCCCCCCGCAGAAGGAGCACCTGCTGTTCCCCCCGCAGAAGGAGCACCTGCCGTTCCCCCCGCAGAAGGAGCACCTGCCGTTCCCCTAGCAGAAGGAGCACCTGCTGCACCCCCTGTTGAAAGCACACCGGCCGTACCTCCTGCAGCAGCTGTTCCTGCTGGGGGAGCGCCAGCTGCACCTGCTGCCGATTCCGCCGCAGCACCCGTCGCACCCGCTGAAGCTGCTCCCGCCACACCCGCTCCAGCAGAGGCAGCACCGGCACCGGCACCCCCAACAGAGACCACACCTCCCGCGGAGGCCGCACCTCCGTCTTAAATTTAAATATATACTCGGTGCTCACGGACTTTTGCTCTAAATGCCGCGCCGCGTTTCGGTGTGACATAGTCGTTTACGTTTTCTTGGAAAATATTTTTTTAAGCTTAAAACTCTCTGGAACTATAGCTGATGGAATTTTTCTACCCTGTTTTGCGTGAGCCTCGGGCCTCGTCGGTCAGTGTGCATGCGTGTGAAATTAGCGACCGCCACCGACAAGAGCCCCTGACGAGTGACCGCACCCGTGTCCGCAGACGATCTTATCGCCAGCAAGGAGCTGTTCCACGAGATCGGCGGCGAGCTGGACTGCGCCTTCGACGACCTTGGCATGCGCACGGCCGCGCCCACCACGCGCGTCTGCGAGCGCTGCACGTGCTGCCACTGAGCCGCGTGTCATCCGACACACCCGTTCTGCATTTTTGCATTATATAATACGCGTCTTTTAATTCTGTTAAACGAATATTAAACAGTAACAAAATTAAGAAACGACGCTTTCTAACTGAGTTTGCATGCGACACTAATTGGACGTTCTATCGAAATCTCTCATTTTTCTATGCAAAGATATAACGCGCTTTTAAGTAACACAGCGAGCCGGCGCATGGCTTCAAAATAACAAGGAGCCGATACGTAAGCATTTTTACTTACTTTTACTTACATCTGCTGCCGAATTAGTGCGCTTATAGACGGTGAAATTGGATCTTGTTGGATAGTATACGTGTTGACAAGGATGATTTTTCCAGATTACATAACTATCAGACACACTATCCACATAAGCATGATTATCTGCTTCTGGCTACCCTACATAGATACTGCGCTAGGATATGCACCGTCTATAAATGTCATTACGCTGAAACTAATTATTCGACTTGACTTTGGGAGGAGATCTGGAACTTAGGGAAAGGAAAAGTGATACACGTTATTTTGTTTTGTACCTGCTAAAATCCGGTTGAACAAATTATGTAATGGTGTGTCGAATGTACAGACGAGCTTGTTGCGGAGAAGGAGAAGTACAAGGACATCGGAGACGACCTCGACACTGCCTTCGTGGAGCTCATCCTCAAGGAATAAGCGCTGTCGTTTGCTTTCGGTCTTGGTTTTGGTCCTCCGTCACGTTGTGGCATCACTTACCACCGCCCGCGATTCAAACAGTATCCGAATAGATGTATTTTTACTTTATATTTTATACTCCTGACTTAAAGTATTAAAATCAATAGCTTTATGGCGGTATTTATTTTCGAGTAATATAATAAATTAATTTATTATTTACACTTTGTTTTATTAAATGTTCCTTAGGTTGCTCTAATATGTTGAGTAGGTAGTTAAGATTTTTTCTGATTCAGACCCAATGTTATTTAGAATGTCGAACGCTCAGAGTTTTAACTGCATATGTAGGTACAAATCTATTGTCATATAAATCTAATAGATTACCGACATCTTACTTTACAGAGGCATTATATTCATTCATAACAACTGTTTTATATCCATTTCTGTAATAAATAGTATGTAATCTAAAACACGTTATTATATACACGTCACGTCGTTATATGTGTATATATAAAGTTGTATTGCTGATTGTGGGCACTTGGTAGGCCTTGTAAAGATACATTCTAGAATTAAACTCGCTTGTACTATTCCACTATTTAATGTACTTAAATCCTGACCAGTTTCGTCCTATAGATCTGACTTTTCTGATATATCACAATGCCATATGGTGATTAAATAGTGGAATACAAAAGGTGTGTAAATAAGTTTAATTCCAGAATGTGAATAAACTGGTTGCGATGTGTATAATTTTGGATTAATCACTTGGGGTCAATTATTTATTAATACCTAATTTCTACTCATTGTTTAGAGTTTAATTTACTATTGATACATTTTATGGTGTTTATATGTATCGGTAATAAGGAGCTTAATGGTATACAAATGGCACTTCATGCAACAATATTTACCTAATTGTGTTGTCATTACAAATAACATGTCTGTAAAAATGGGTTCGATACCCACCCAAAACAAGTTATTGTGAGACTATTATGAATGAATATATAGTCCATTCGCTTAGATATGGTTACTTCGATTCGCCGCCGTACTCCGTGCGGCTTTTTGTTAAAGCAAAATCGAAGGAGCCGACTGCGGCGTACACCCACAAGTGAAATATGAATTGTCAATTTACACCGAAGCAGGGTAGTGAATGGTTGTGTTTGTTGACTCTTCTAACGTGTAAACTGAAAACATTTTAATAAACGCTAGGAAGATGAGATGTTTTTATTTGCCATGTAATTGGTCTTTACTACCTAGGGAAGCATCTAACTTGTATAAATTAATATATCCGTATTTCACAACAATAACCAAAATGGCGTGTGAGTGTACCGACACTACCTAAACGAATGGACTTGAATAACACTCGAATAGAGTGCTATTCGGTATAGACGTATTTACTAGTATGTGGTACGTATATGTGTACGGTCGGGTTACCTAGTATTATTTTTTTGATAGTTTGGGATCAAACGGCCGTGTGGGAGATGTGGAATCATTTATGACAACAGCGACATCGAAGCATGAAATGTAAAATGAATTATTGTAGTAAGTAATAAAAATAGTAGTATCGTGTAGTCTGTAGAAATTTGTAGAAATTGCATGAAAATAAAAGGTATTTAAGTATCAACATTATAGCGTAAATGTGAGGTGTAGATAAGGCTTTGTAAATGCTTTGGTCATGGTAAGTAGAGAAGGCGTTGCCATTTTTTTTGCATGCACAATTGCACTATACAAATTGTATACACGGTCTTCAGGAATCAAGATTATTTTGACGTCACTTAACTGTTCAGCTGAAAGCCACGAAGAATTGGCGTAGGTATATTTTTCAGCTCAGTAAGATTCTTTTGTGAAGGATTTTAATACATACGAATTATGGGGCGATTGAAAGACAGTTTCAAGCTTATGTTGTAGAAGAAAGAAAGTATTCAATTTTATAATTTTTACAAGGTAATGTCGATTTCGACAACAACAAGAAATTAAATAAACTTGAGATCATTTGTTGACGCGTTACAGCTTAAAGTTGGTTATAAGTTATATCGATTTTAGTACGAAAAAGAACGAAATGTTCCATGAATGCATTAAAAAGCCAGCAATATATACATAGGTAGTAACAATGTCGAAGTTGACTAGTTTTTCCCGCGGCTCCATGGTGAAAGTCGGTGATAGCCAGTATAGTTAATTCACCATAAGGCCAGTGCCCAGGGCCTCTATCCTCAGTGGGACCCCGAGGAACCAATAATTTCTCTCAATCAAAAATTGTCAGGCACATTACATTTTTTTTACAATAAAAAAATACACAGTTCATCATTTATTAATCGAAATACTAAGCTTTCAAACAAAAAAATTTTTTACGGTTGAAATTGAAAGCGTTAAATCCTAAATTAAATATTTTCCCTGCCCAAAGGCAGAGAAAATCCAAAGATTTACTGAATTTTAGTAGTAGAAAAATCTTTTAATTATAAAATATTCGATGTTGACATTATGTGCTTGATATATATACCTACAGTTGTTCTCTATCGCTCATGTTAACACGAGGCGCTTATTCGGAACGCATCTTATTAGTTTACGAAGTACATAAGCTGGAGATCACTTATGAAAATAACTATAGTTCTAAAGTTAAGCTGCTGTTTGGTATATTGTCAATCGTTTAAGAAAATAAGTAAACATTGCTCGCAGAAACGATGGTCGATGGAAACACAAATATTTTAAGAGATGGCTGCGTATAGGTAATTGCAACGTGAGTGTGAAGTGGTTTAGTTGTGAAAATGTAACGGTTACTTTAGAATTTATAATAATAAATTACATATCGGTAAAAAAAACAAAAATTAATTTTAAAAAATGTATGATCAATTAGTTTTGGTTAAGGCTCATAATAAACTAAATGATGTAAATAAATAGAATGTATAGTCCATTCGTTTAGATAGCACCGGTGTACCCGCACGAAATCGTTATGAAATACATATATATTAATTAGTACAACGGCGTAAACGGACAAATCATACTTGCTTGTGGATTTTCGCCGCAGGCGGGTCCTTTGATTTTGTGACAGCTTGCCGCACGTGGGGCGGCAGCGCGATCAAGATGACCGTATCTGAGCGAATGGACTATAATAGCACTAGTAGTCTACTGAACAGAAAATATGAACCCTTCATGCCTGCTGGAGTGCTGACTAACGTGACCCGCTAATTCAAATTGAAATATAATACCAACTACTGAAACATTTAGGTTACCGTTTTTCTATATTTGTTTAAATATACGTACCTAAATAACGGCATAATAATGTATCGAAATTATTTTTGATTACATACTTATATATTAAAATGGCACATAAAATAATCATTAAAATATAGACTAGATAGGTATATAATCAACTCCAAACTCCTTTTTCTTACTAACCAATTAATATTACTAACAGACGAGGTGGTAGAAGAGCGCAGTAAATATAAAGCAATAGCAGAAGAAGTGGACCAGACATTTGCAGATCTGTCGGGATACTAGTCGCAGAAATATAAGTTGCCGCCATTTTACGAAGAAAGAAAAGGCGGGAAATTTGTGCGGACTACGCGAGCACTGCGGTGGATGTTGCTTCGGAAATTAATTATTTATAAAAAGAAAATCACGAAGATGTGTGATATAATCTTGGGTTCTTGCTTCAATTAGCCGTATCAAAAATGCAGTTAAATATAGAAATTAAGTTAGTTTGTATTGAAAAAACTTCATTGTGGCACAGACTGAAACAAGTCCAACACTGGATAAAGTACTATGTTTTTCACTTTGTATATTCTACAAAACCATTGTCTGTGGTGATTTGGCAAAAGATCAATTTTCTCTAAGAACTGTCTGTAGGCAAGACTACGACATCTGCACTCTGCGCTCTAGATTCTAGTTTATAGTAGGGTCGCGAGTGACCTAGATATTTTATTGAATATTGGTTGCACGCATGTCAAAATGCAGTGATACTAACATATTTAGTTATATGTGTGTTCAGGAAAAAATATTGTATAGAAATATTTAGGAACACTTTTTTATAATAAGTTTGAGGAGCAAGAATTGGCCTGTACGTACAATATTCTAACAACTTTTCTAATGCCTGGCGTCACGAGTTTTAATATTCAAAATGGGAACGTAGATACCTAATTACAAGTGTTTGGAATACCGCTTTAAAAAAATAAATAATGGAATGTCAAAAATTATTGTTAACATAATTTCGAAATTATAAAATTATTTTTGAGAATTTATATAGGGTAGTCCTAACTTCTAAATGTGTCTTATATCAATTGAAGTTATTCGTGTTGCACCAAGAAAAGAACATCAACCATTTTAATACATATTACAATAGATACACATTTTCGATCTAAGTATATAGATCTAAGATAAATAGGTAAGTACTTACCTATCTATCTATTTTGAGAGAAAGCTAATATCCTAAACATATTCCCCATTTTAATTTTTAAATGATAACTTCTTAAATATCTAAAATTGTCTTTCGTAACTTATTTTAAGAAAAGAAAAGAGAAAAACAAAATGTTAGACTACATTTTTTTTCCTATTACCAGCCATAAGGCCAGGTCAGTTTATACAACAATAAATAAATCCGTCTAAACATTTCTAGTTAAAAATATATTTCTTGTCTTGTTATAATTTCAATAAACTTAATAATATTATTAAAATCACTTTTACGAGTTAATTCTGTAGTTAAAGTATTTTTTCTTTTACGATGGCAGTAGGTTATAAGTACGATGAAACTTAAAGATATTTTTGATGAAGTTATTCTATTTTTTCCGTTTATTCATTCCGCGTAAATGCAAACTTCAAAATATTCTGATGTCGAACAAATTAATACTATTAGTTTGAATAACTTCTAATAATAGGAATAAAATAATACTTTCATAAATTTTGTTAATATCAATCATCGACATGGCAGCTTCAGTTTGACAGACAAACAAATTTTAAGATGGAGAATTTATTTGTTAAATAATATTTTTGCAGCCTTAATTTAGAATTGAATCTAAAATTAATCAGAGTCTACATGATACTCGGTATCAGCTTACAAATTGCCAAATCAAATCTGAGACTGCTTTCATGGACGACACCATTTTCTCGTATCATAGGATACAAGAAAATGGTGTCGTAACCTAGTTCTGTTAGTTATTTAGCTTCGTATAGTCAGTTTATGACTTCTGAGCTCATTTTATGTAGCAATGGACGCGCCTAACAGACACTGCCGACTTTTTATATATAAAACACTGAATTTGTACGACATTTTTTTATGGTGTGTACAATAATCTTATGAATGTATTAACGAGTTTTTTGTTTTCGAGTTGGCACTTTTTTAGTCTCAGTTACGCTTTGAAGTCTGGCTGAGACTGTTCTCAAAAAAGAAACATTGATATTTCAGATTAGGTAGGTAACGTGCTAGAATGACATCTGTTTTATTCCATAACCTTGGTTTCAGAAATAATTAGCTATCTACAGAAATTGCCTAATAGCAGCTTTAACTAATTAAAGGATTTACAGATGTCATCAACAGCCTGAAGTCCACTGGCTGTCCTCTTCTTGGAAAGGTAAAATACCCGTTAAAATCATTTCACAAGTAACGACTATGAATTGTTTGCGGATAAAGATATCCAGCACATTATTTGTAGGCGTCAGATAATTTTTTGAGAACAGTTTTTCGGCTCATTCCGTTTCTACATTCCTATTAATAACATTCCATCCAAGTTCAAAGTGTAGCTCAGACTGACTTTTTTCTTATTATAGGTTTGGTAACGTTTGTATAAGACAGTACTTTTAGATTTTGTATAAAAATAGAATTGTATCTTTTAAGTAATAGCCATGAACGCTTCGTACTTTCCATAAAATATTTCAAGATTCCGATTTAAGTCCCTTATTGACTAGCTTACATGCGGTGTACCTACCTATAAGCGCTTTAAAATGTTCACTCTTATATATAATAAATTTATACTAAATGTTTGTGTGTTTTATTTAATTAAATGATTAGGTTATGTGTAGGTGCTACTATCTCGTTACTCTTTTTTTGTATGTATGGGTCTGCCAAAATGACTACTCTGCCTGATGGATAGCAAAAGCAAAATCCAAGAGTGGTGGTCACCACACTCGTTGCAAATGCAGTATGCTGACCCAAACCATGGTGATGATGGTTCTACATCTGGTCTCGCACTCACCAACGAAACACAACAGCACAAACGCCTGTCATTTTACTTTGAGTTTGTGCGAGGGTAGCACCGCCCCTTTCCGAGGATTTCCTTCCAAGGGTATTTCATGTCTGCAAATATCCTGACAACTAGTTCAATCACAGAATTTTAATGTCACGCACATTAAAATCGTTTTATGTAATTTTAGCAGTCCCACTGAATAGATGAAGATAATCAGTTGTTGGAGGTCAAAGTCAAGGGGTTTTGAATATAGAACAAAAACTCACCGACCACGACTTAAGTAATGATTTCCAAGGAACAAGTCAGAAGTAGGCACTAAAAAAATTAAGCGTAAACGAAAAGTTTATCCATAAAATAAGTTTATGTAAACTCTCATAAATAAATCTCGATTACAAATTAAATTCATAGGTATACCCACTTAAATCTAATACATCCAACTAATATTATAAACGCAAAAGTTGTAAGTATGAATGTTTGTTACTCTTTCAGGTAAAAACTACTGAATTGATTTAAATGAAACCTTACAATAATATAGTTTATACATCAGAACTACACATAGGATAAAATTCACACAATATTTTTGTACAGCTAGGCTCAGCTGGTATAGTATAATTGTATTTTGTGGAGCGGTAAAGTTTAAGCTGCCTTAGTACAATGCTCATTACCAAACACCAGGTTATTTAAATTTAATTTAATAAATAATAAATAGAAAAAAATAATAATTGGATACTTCCTCTTTTTTATCCTACCTTGTTTACCAAACATGTTTATCGACTAAAATCAAATAATAATTCTGTGTTAAGTACGCCTAAATCGCAGTTTAAAATAGATTTTCCTTATCCAGCTGAAGTGCACAGTGACTTCAAACATGCAAGTAGGTTAAAAATTCGTGAATTTAAAGTGTTATACTTGATTGTTTATATTATAGATGAAGCGGTTATTCAGTAAATAGAGTTTTTTATACGTTTTCATCTGCTTTATAATTAAAATCGGGTAATATAATAGGCACATAAATATATCATTCGAAACAAATCGGGACTTAAATCTTACAATAAGTATACACATAAGATATTAACAGTTTATTTTCTAGCAGCAATGGTCGAGTCCCCAAATGGACGGCAGCCTACGCTTGATAGCGAGGTCGAGTTGGATCTTCAGTCATGCACTTCCGGGGTTTTGAATTTTAAAGGAGTAGAATCTGGATCTGAAAGTTATCTGCTAATTATCGCCTAACGGTACAGACGCTATGAACAGGAACTGCCCGTTTCGGCTGGTAAGTGAATTCTGAAAAGTATTTGTCCTATTAGGTATTCTTTATATTGACGAAATCTTAACAGTATCACCGTTATATAGAAGTTCGTGTGCATATATTTCGCATACTTTTCTAGGAAGCGATTTGGATTGACCCTTTAAGTGACCTTATCCTCTGAGGTAATTGATTACTAGTTTGCGCTGAAACAGATCTGATGGTTTAGACATGTTTTGGTTTACAAAGCTTAGACGCAGTACATTCAGAACAGAAAAATATCTAAAACATACTCGGTTGACTTTTATAAGTAAAGTATACATCTAGGCTAGGTTTCGAATAAATGTACGTTTATTACGATTCTACGTATTTTTTCTCATATTTTGGTTAAAAATTATTGTGAAATATTTTGTTATGACAACAAGATACCATTTTTCATGGAGTTCTAGTAGGTATGTAAAGTTAAATATAGCTGAATCAAGGCGTGCAACATTTCTCACGGTACTTGGAAAATCGGCAATCCTAAGCGTACGATGTCGAAGCAGAACAGTGCCACCTGTTCGATTTAGTCGGCATTGACAGCCAGAGACGGGTCTTTACATCATTGATCTATCAGATTTATCAATATAATTATTCACATCCGCCCTCATCATAAGCTTACCACTCGTACGGTGATCGTAGCAAAAATAGTGAGTATCTGTGTGTGGGAGCGTGACGGCCGGTGATCGGCACGTTCGTTGCGATTGCGATGCTGGATCGGAATCCTGGATTTTTGGCACCGAAAATAGTCGGGCGGGCGTGCGGCTGGTCCGCGAGGGCGGGCGCGGCGCAGTGCGTGTCGCTCCGCCGTGTGAACAGCCCGCTCGTGAGGTGAGTGCGTCGCCGCCACGCTGCTCGAGCCTGGATACTTCACCTGGACGTGGCTCACCACCTTCTCATTGGACCCCTGTCGAACGGCACCGGACAGTTCCAACAGAGTATGACCCTAAAGTGGCACGTGTGGAGTATCCAAGCTCCTGGATCTGGCTCCAGTGGCATATTTGGTGTTTTCGTTCTGTGATACGTTATGTTCAAATTTCTGCTTGGATTAATTTGGTAAATCGAAAATGTAGGACGGTCTAAATCAGTGTGATAAAAGTGTCATAGTTGAACTTTGAGGTGGGGAGGGGTGTGCACGGCTCGCGTTTTCCATGGATATGTCTCGGGTTTCAATGGTCGCGCGTCCTCGCTGAAAATAGTGAGCCACTCGTCGCACCGCCCACGCCGTGCCGCCCGCGCATTCGACCGCTTCTAACCTATTTGCGGCATACCCGAACATCAGTATTTATTTAGCGATATGAGGAAACTCGTCTCAATTTTTATTTAGACTCAGTCGTGGCCCATATATCGTCGAATTAGGACGTTGAGACACAATGTAGTTGTTTACTGATGTTCGGTTTCCAATTTCATCGTACACCATTAACACTATTCTTTCTGAAACTGTTAATTATCAGTACATTGTTTTATAATGAATACTTATAAGGACGTCACTAAATATTATGCTATTTATATGCTTTGAACTAAATAATTATTCGACAATTAAACACTGTAGTGAAGAATTTATACGATACATCTAGTATATTTTATGAAAATACAAACTAACCCACAATATATACATATATTAAAATTCGAGCATCTTAAAACCAACCACAAGAGAAGGGTAGGATAACCTAACATAATAATATCTTAAATAATACACTTAATAATCTAAAATAGATGGCATTAAACACCAAACACCAATCAATTTTTAAATCACCTACTTAAATTTGACAGCAGTAGTAATAAATAATCAAGATTATGAAAGTTAGTAATTCGAATACAACATCATGAAAGGCACGGTCGGGGATCCGAGAATGTTGGCAACTCTTCAAAGGATAGTCTTACTCAAAGGTGAAAAGAACTCTCTTGGTTCTCTCTGAAAGTTTTCACTCTTATTATTATATGTCTATCTAATCTTTACCAAATTCGAGGCACTATTACTTAAATATAATAACTTGACACATTTTATTCACGACGGTCTTACTCTAAGCTTGGCAGAGAGATGCATAAATATTTATATGTATATAAATATTATACAGAAAAAATCAAGGCATAGAAAAGATGATAAACTGAACAGACGTATTTTGGTAGTTACAGCAGTCAAGACCAGCATTAGACGAAAAGACCAGTCTAAATTCAATGATATCGGTACCTATTTTCTTACATTACAACTAAGTACTCTAATCTATAAAAAATATGGAGATATGAATTTGATCTTTCATAAAGGGCTACAGAACGAAAAATTTTAACATCAAAAGACATTAATCCTTGTATTACTTTACAAGCAATAAATAATCTTTACTAAAAGCATCGCAATTTTGAGTTTAGATATCGTTAGCCTTGTTATACTGTAAACTACAAATTTATATTCAAGAGTAACTAATGAAAACTATAATAGTAGCTATGATAATTTACCTACCCTTTATAATTTAATTGTAGTATCAAGAAGCGTAGGCAATTACAGCAACTGTAAACAGACTTCCAGCCCTCGTCCTCAGTATAAGTCCTTAGTATTACAGTATTCGAATATAACATTTCAGTTAAATAATAATAATAGCTTGTATAAATTAGAGTTCATAACTGAAATTGTTTCTACTCAACTTGAAAGCATTCTGAATAAATTAAGCACATCTGAATTCCAATTTATTACGCTATCGCAAAATTTTAAAGTTACTGGGGAAACCTGTCAAAAAATGAATTCAGTTTCGCTAAGCCGTGAGCTAAGAACTTGATTTGTATGAACGCCTTTCGTGTGGGTGCAATTAAGAGGATTTATTTACTTTGTCTTAGTGGCTAGAGTAATTCAATGACGCACAGGGTGACGTAGCTTTAGCTGCCCTTGGATCAAGGGGTCGATATTGACTCTTTGTTGGATTAAGTGCAGTTAACCTCAAGACCTTAAATTTATCTGAACGTTAGTTTACTTTTTCATTATGTTTGCATATGTAAAATAGTTGGTCTATAGAAGCGAATAAACTATAGATATTTTTCTCTTCTTTTAGATTTTAATCAGAAATTATGAGGAAACGTATCGTGTAGTTTAGCAACTTAAAAAACTCAACAATCAAATTAAGTGTATTAAGTATGAAACATGTAACTGGTTTTGACGTAAATTTACTAGTTATGACGTATGACGACGTCTTTCTAAAAGACTGATCTAAAGATTCGTCTTTTTAGATCACTCTTATTCATTAAATTTGAAATGAAAGATCGAAGCAAATGTCTGACCGACCAAGTTAGGTGGGACGACGTTAGATTGGGCGAAAGTGATACATTATTTTACAACATTCGTTCTAAAATTCCTGACTTATATTTAGTAGAAGCTCACTGCAACAGCTGTTCTGAACGTGAAAACACGTTTATTTCTGTTAAACAATATGTCGGTGGTCTTGTCAGAGAGCCAGAAACACGTCACGTCTAAAAGTTGCGTTATTTTTGCAGTGATGCTGAAACTTGACGGTTTCGTTCAGTAAAATTTTACTGGTAGTTTATAGAGACTGCAGATGGTTGTAAAAATGTTAATATACCGAATAATCCATCGATTCTTGAGGTTTCTGTAAATAGCGGAAGGTTTGATGTCTTGTGAAATTAGATTATCAAGATTACGAAAGTGATCGTAGTTTATGTTTTACACTTTTTATATTTCAATTTCTTTTACTGACAAAGGAATTATATTTATTTTTTATAAACAGACTTATTTCTGATTCCCTGAAGAAGTAGGCAGAGGTCTATTGAACATGCTTTGCTACTATTATTTTCATGTAGTACGTGTCAAGCCTTTAACCATCGGACGAGTTCAATATGAAAAAAAATTTTAGATGTAAAGATGAAATAAGATCAAGTCAAGAGATTCAAGATACTGTACTGTAGACTGAAGAAGAAGGGACTGTAATATAAATGATAGTTACCAGGAAGTTTAGTCTGAATCATGAACGGCATGAAACCAGTTAAGAGAACATTTTCTTTTTGAAGATTAAAACTTGTCATCCTTTCAATGTGCGTTTCAAAAAGGAGTAGCAATAACTACTGATTGGATCACTTTGGTTATACCATGTGCTGACAATATTACTCGAAAATTCGACGATTTAACTCAACGTCCTAGTTTGTGGGTCTGATACTCTCTAAGTGCTTGCTAATATGTATTTAAAATAAATACATATTAATTATCTATTACTAATAATAATAATAATAAATAGTAGTAATACATATTAATTATGTAGCGAAATAAACAGATGAATGCCTATTGCGATGGCAACTGTAACTGTGTAGATATATGTCACACAGAAACGCCTGGAATAAAGCATGTCGAAGAATGAGTTTAATTTGATGTGTGAGTTCATAGACGGTAAGAAGTATTATTGTCTTAACAATGGCTTCGAAGCTCGTAACCGACTTTACGTAATATTTGCGTATTTATAACGCCCTTCAAAACTTTCCAGATGCAACTATTTTGGTACACATTAGCGTCTTTCCTCCGGTTATTATAAACAGACTAACCCGATGTTCGCATACTCTGTTGTGGCTTTAATAAAGCTCTGGCGTTAAGAAAATGTCGGCCATGGCCGTAATTTGAGGTTTATACTAGAATGTAAGTGAAGTGAGATGATTAATAAAGGAGATCGAAGCGATCACAGATTAATGTCCTACCCAGGATTATCACAGGGATCAACGATTGCATTTCCTTAAAGATTATACGGAATGATTACGAGAGGATCAAGCTATGTATACATTGTTAACACTACAGTTTACAATGCTAAGCTAAACCAAAACTTAAAAGGTATATATAAGGCATTTTTAAGTAATAACTACATGACACTGAAAACACGCCATAATTAGAGATGTTGAAAAACCCTCTAAACAAGTGGTTAGTTATGTTACAAGAATTCTTAGTCCTACAAAATGATTTGCATACTAAGGATCGCTACTAGACATTGTTAAATTGATTCTAATATACTATTTTCAAAGTACCTATATCTACTACAAAACATTTATTTATTGGAATAGTGTTTCGCAATTAATGTATTTGTGTTTGGACGAGCTATTACTATTACTATACTAATAAACAAAAATAAACAATCGTGATAATGAAACTTTAACACGCGGCAAAATGAACCAGGCGAACTTCCTTGTTTTATACACTGCTTATAAAAATTGGAAAGCTCAGCCCGACACGATGAAATACAATACCGCATCGTAAACCGAAAAATATTTTTAAACCTATTAACGGATGGGTCATCAATGTTAATGTGTCAAATTAATCTATATAATATCGTGGGAGAGCCACGCTTCGGCATGCATGGGCCGGCTCGACCGGAATGATACCACGGCCTCGCAGGAAACCGAAGCAGCGCTTGCGCTGTGTTTCATCGTGTGAGTGAGGAGTGAGGATACCGAAGGCCCGTATCCTAATCCCCGTCCCCATCCCCCAAAGGCCGGCAACGCACTTGTAACACCTTTGGTGTTACGGATGTCCATGGGCGACTGTAATCGTTTACCATCAGGCGATACGTTTGCTCGTTTGCCCCTTATACCATAAAAAAATATACTGTCATATAAACTATCATTGTTAACTCACAACTCCTGCATCAGGAATATACATCTTGTGTCGCGGGGTACTTTAGAAACCTTTACACCTAGACTCAGTAGAACAAACTTGATCACAAAGAGTGTTTTCCCATGTGGGTTTTGAACCCACAACACTTTTCGCAGTAGAAAGCGGCGTGGCGACCGCTTAAATCACTAGGCCAACCGTGTAACCAACTATCAGGTAAACCGTTCTGAAATTTCAAGGTAAATATAGGCAACGACATGTTCACAAATACCTATTTTTTAGCTGTTACTATGCTGATTTCACTTTTTAACTAGTTTGAAGTTTAATTCAGTATCAGGATCATACATTCCATAATTATGCACATTACATCTGGCGAGTTGGCCGCGTGCCATTTTAATGGAATTAAATCCAGAATTCCGGATTTTATGTTTACAATATAGGATTAACTGTTCACTGCAAAACTGTCCACTGCTTGTTTTAAGATATAAGAATACTGATAACTGATTTTTGATTTTATCTTATGTGTTTTATCTTATTGTGTGGATTACAATCAAAAATTACGGATGTCAATGTGTATAATTTATTAAAGAAATTTTTAACTCAATGTAATTCATTTATTTATTAGGTATTATTATACTATTTAATTCACGCAACTTCGTCTGCGCCTCTTTTCAATCATGCTCGTCTCCTATTGGTCTAAGCGTGATGTTAACTATCTTAAGGACGTCAGAAAAACGCACTGATAATCGGATAGATAGATTATAGCGCAAGGCTTTAGTATGTTATTTATTTTGATCGATGATGAAATTAAGTTAAGGTTCATTAGTAGGCGTTCTGCATGAGTTAAATACAGTCGGATTGAGAACCTCCTCCTGTTTTGGAGTCGATTAAAATCATTCCAATCGGAAATATTTTTGATCCATAACAACTTTTACTCTAACTAGTGTAATCTTACTGCGGGTGTACCCCAGGGTGGCGTACTATCTCCTCTACTCTTCTCCATTTTCATCAATGCTATCACTAAAGTTATTTTTTCTCGGTATCATCTTTATGCGGACGACTTGCAGCTTTACCGACATTTTAAGGTCAGCGAGGTCACGGAAGCTGTAACTGCCATCAATAATGATCTCCGAAATATCTACACATGGGCAAAATCGTTTGGGCTTCTTGTCAATCCAGCAAAATCTCAAGCTATCATTATTGGTGGCAGATACATGTATAATAGCCTCGATTTGAGTTCACTACCCCCAGTGTCCTATAACAATGCGATCATACCATATTTGACACAAATTAAAAATCTTGGGATTTTTATGGACTGCTATATGTCATGNCCTATATTTATATCGCATATTTCCTTAAACACAAACTGAAACTTATAACTATGACCCCTATCTATGAACTATGATCCCAGGTCCTTTAAGCGGGGCCTAAAAAAGCATCATACTCGACCGCCATAGTGTGAATCGTGTGGGACGTCATACTACACTGCCTGCATTCGCAGATTTTCATCTTATTATTCAAAAAATATATTTTGTACGCGTATAATTGTGTACCAACTTCGGTTATTTAAGTTTTGTTATGCATAGAGAAAATATTTTATATGTGTTAATCCAAGCAGAAAAATGTATAGCTCAAAATTGAAGTCAAGTTCGTCAAGTTAAGATGTTAATAGGTTTTTCTTAATTACAGGCCGTAACTGGCGTTTTATTTGACCGAACCGTAAAGACACAAAGCCACCACCATGGACGCGATTAAGAAGAAGATGCAGGCGATGAAGCTGGAGAAGGACAATGCCATGGATAAGGCTGACACCTGTGAACAGCAGGCCAGGGATGCCAACCTCCGCGCCGAAAAGGTACATAAGCGATANAATTAATTTTTTAAGAAATTTACATAAATTGAGTCCAACGTAGTGTAGGTTGGACTCAATTTATGTAAATTTCTAATCAATCTATGTTAGGCAATGGGCCTAACATAGATTGATTAAAAGGAAATATTAGGGGTCTGTCTACATTTTTCTGAACAAGTAATATACGTACAAGTATACCTACTCTTTATTTTCGCTAAGCTCGTTCGTTTATTACCTTCGTTCGTACCATTTTCACGACAGATAGACGATATTAGTATGCAATTAATAGATTTGTGTATGTAATGATTCGCATAGTCTGCGAATATATATATTATCTTGTTGACTCCATAGTATCTAGATTCTCTATAATAATTAATACTATATAAGGACCATAGACTCTCTAATTCCTGTATCAACATTGAAAATACTAACAAAAAATCCTTAAAACCTATAACGAAACGTACGCTTGCATAGATGCACAAACTTAATATTGGTAATAAAGTTTATGGTTTACTCTTTCAGGTCAATGAGGAAGTCCGTGAACTCCAGAAGAAGCTCGCCCAGGTGGAGGAAGACCTGGTTCGCAACAAGAACATGCTGGAACAGGCCAACAAGGACTTGGAAGAGAAGGAAAAGAATTTAACCGCCACCGAGGCTGAAGTTGCTGCCCTCAACAGGAAAGTCCAACAGATTGAGGAGGACCTCGAAAAATCCGAGGAGAGGTCTGGCACTGCCCAGCAAAAGCTTCTTGAAGCGCAGCAATCTGCTGACGAAAACAATCGGTGAGATATTTGAGAATGTTAAAAATATATACGCTATAATGTAGGTATGAGAGTAGATTAGTATTTGTACGATAGTTTAGATCAATAGAATCGATGTACTAATAAAAAAGTTATTAGGAATATGCTTCGAAACGTAGAAGAGTTTCTACATGAGGACCTAGAATAATAGGAACAATGCATTCGCATTCTGTATGTGAAAACAATAAGTATAGTGACCACCACTGTCGGATACTGCTTATGCTTCCAATCAGGCAGAGTGGAGTCACTTGTGGCATGTAAAAAAATCTGCCAATTGCGAATATATAAAATTTTAAAAATACCGTCCTATTAATATTATAAACGCCAAAGTTTGTATGAATGGATGTTTGTTACACTTTCACGTAAAAACAATTAATGGATTTGGATGAAACTTTACAGTAATATAGCTGATACATCAGAATAACACATACGCTACTATTTGCCGCGATGACCGACATATACGCGGGCAGAGTCGCGGGCATAAACTAGTTATCTATATATTTCAAGCTTCTATCGAGTTTAATATCGAGCAAAAAATATGTTTACGGAGCTCCCTTAAATACTTATTTTATTTTGTTTTTTAGTATTTGTTGTTATAGAGGCTGTTGCCTTGTTAATTTTGTTAAATCATATCATCCCTGCAAAATTTTAACTGTCTAACTATCACAGTTCATGAGATACAGCCTGGTGACAGACGGTTGTACAGACAGAAAGCGAAGTCTTAGTAATAGATCTTACCATTTGGGTACGGAACCCTAAAAAGTAGTAATTCACCTTTCTTAAACATAAAGTTTTTTTTAAACAAAGGGTTGTCTGTAATATCCAGTATTATACTGAATTCATTATTGTTTGTGGCAGTATGTGCAAAGTATTGGAGAACAGAGCACAGCAAGACGAGGAGCGCATGGACCAACTTACCAACCAGTTGAAGGAAGCCCGTCTGCTCGCCGAGGACGCTGACGGCAAATCTGACGAGGTGAGGACTTTGGCTTTAGACAATTTCTATTTACAAAAAGGGGAGGAGTCTTCATTAGGTATATTTATATATTGTATATTTTATAAGGGAATTAGGGAAAAACTTATTAATAATTTATAAATTCGTTATTTCACGTATTCCTGATACGCTATTTGAGGGATACCGTGATGCTGAACATCAACACGGGTTTTCCTGCAACTATATATTAGAAAAACACAGTGGAAGTTCCGAGTAACAGTTATGAGTAATAGTGTTGTGAGAGCTATGTAATTAGTGTTAATATGATTGTAAATTGTATTTTCATTTGGTAGACCGACGGTAGAGAATTTGACAGTGGTAGTGCTTTGATTGTATCTGCATGAGACACAATCATGGGTTTTCTTGTATATTATGTAATCAATTGTGATGTTCAGGTATCACGCAAGCTGGCCTTTGTTGAAGACGAACTTGAAGTTGCTGAAGACCGTGTCAAGTCTGGCGATGCCAAAATCTCAGAACTTGAGGAGGAATTAAAGGTAAATGAGATAAATTTAATAACTTGTTGTAAAACATACAAATCTGTGAGTACTGAAACTAATAAATGTTAAAAACAGGTTGTAGGTAACTCCCTTAAATCTTTGGAAGTATCGGAAGAAAAGGCCAACCAACGTGTCGAAGAATTCAAGAAACAGCTGAAGACCCTCACAAGCAAACTTAAAGAGGCTGAGGCCCGTGCCGAATTCGCCGAGAAGACTGTCAAGAAACTGCAGAAGGAAGTCGACAGGCTCGAAGGTATAACTTAATCTAAATACAACTCTAATACATTAAAAACTAAGATCAGAATAAAACTGTAACTCAGCAATATAACTATCTATGATCTATCAACGTAACAAGTCTTAAATTTCAAGTGATCTCTTCATTAAAATCCTAATGAAAAAATAAATCTTCTAACAAAAAGAGAATACTATGGCTTCTCACAAACATTGCAAAAGCTTTTTTAATCCAATCTTTTCTAATAAAAACTAATTTTTATCTTCACAATAGGAAAGGGATATAGGCGAAGTTTAGTTCGTTTCATAAGTTATTATCAAATGACAAATTTTACAGACGCATTATTCAGCGAGAAGGAGAAATACAAGGCGATATGCGATGACTTGGACGGCACATTCGCCGAGCTGACAGGATACTAACATCCCTTATAGCAATTAGTTTAAGTCAAAACCGTCCGTATCACATTACCCATACAGCCTAGTTTTATTATCCATTGCCATAAATGCCTTATACCCTTTGTACCTACTATGCTCATTGTTTAGATCGACTGTAAATTGGTAGCCAAAATCAAAGTCCATTGTTTTAAGAATTCTAAAACTTTTTTCATCTAATGCGTAACCTCTGCTTTGATGTTTAAATAATTGGTAATACTGAGACTTTATATATAGTGGATGTTTTTTTGATTATTCCATAAAACAATTCTTTAGACATCTCAGTGTTGAGCCTTGCTTATTTGTTTGTAATTAACAAATCTATCGCTTTGGTGCTCCCGTCGCGGACCAATGCTTCCAAGGTACTATTTTAATCTCTTAATTCCTTTATTTTTAAATATACTTTAAAGCTATGCTTGTGCTATATAAACTTGTTTAAAGTTAAAGACAATAATTTATGCTAAAATTACACTATTAGAATAAATTTTCAATCCTTTCTAAACATATATAATATAGATAATGTAAATTAATATCCTAAAGTAGTTGCGCCGAATACTCCAGACTTGTGCTTATTTTAATGATAATATGTGTCAACAGATGAGCTTGGCATCAACAAGGACAGATACAAGAGCTTGGCCGACGAAATGGACTCCACCTTCGCCGAGCTGGCTGGTTACTAAACACCCGCACTCCACTTCTGTACACATTCACAACACACAGAAACAACACACGTAAATACACGCAGGTTGCTGCCACCGATACATACACACTACACACCAAAACAGATACGTTGTACACGTGATGTAATGATATTTATTAATATTTTATGTAAATTTATTTACGATTTTCAATAAAAATTAATTTATAACAAGTTAATTTTGAATTTTCCATTTTTAGCCGTCACATCTAACACTATACACATACAGCATTATAACTAAGCGTTAATGAAGTTTTACAGATAAATTATAATAAGATTTACTTGACGATCAATGAGACCTGTGACATTAAAAATAATGATAAAAAAATTGACAATCATACGGACTGCTGATAGAAGTGAAAAGTTATAACTTAGACTGTTATTTGTAAAATTAATTTGTAAAATAAGAAATTTCATAATGTTTCAATAAACATTATCAACATTCCAATATTATAATAACGATGTTGGTGACGCGAACCCATCAGATTTTCCCTTCCCAAAAAGTGTTCAACGCGGCCTAAGACTGCGGTTTTGTGACGTCAGTATGTCGGTGACACGAACTCATAAGGTTTTCTCCTATAAAAAAGTTAGGCAAAACTAGTAAGTTGGACAAATTTTTATTGCGTTACAAGATTTTATCGAGCTCCTAGCAACTGAAATATTTGTGTAACTTAACTGTTAACTTCGATATGAACAGTGATATACAACTCAATCAACCCGATTGCTAGTACTATTTTGTTGTTACGAATCCAACGTATTAATTATAATAGTTTCCTAACATCATTTCAACATATTCGAAAATGTTGTTCAGAAATACCGGAAAATAGCGGTGAGGCTGTCAACTGTCAAATGACGTCTTTCCTGTCGTACCACGCATGTGTAGGTTTTGAGTTTAGACGCATGCGTGACTACCCTCACAATTCAATCGATATTGCAATATAGAAACAGCCTGTTGGGCTCCGCTTATTTTTTCGCATTTCTCGAGTTAAACGTTGTATTTGCGTGAAATAGTGAAGCAAATTGCCATCGTGTCGGTGTTAAGCAGCGTACTACCTGGAGCCATCACGGTGAAGATGCTCAACGGTCCTGATATAGCCCCTGTCGCATCAGGTATGTGAAAACAATAATTCATGTCAGATAATGATTGTATTTTCCAACACCGATAAACTGCTAGTAATCATTATGTATAATTAAAAAGAAAAAAATCAAGATGGGACACATTCTTTAAACGTTCTTTTTTCAAAATTTATTTTAATTGTGATACGCAGTTTGCATTATGGTTGGAGATAATAAATATTGTAATGGAAGGCTCATAAATAACTTAATTGTACGACTAAAATGTTCTTTCGAAGAATATTTTAATTTTGTCTCAATTTTACGTGAATCAGGACAGATTTAGTGACTTTTCTATATTGACGGGCATCGATATTCTTGAGCCATTGAAAGATGAATTGAGATACATTGTCGTTGTCTTGTGAAGGAAGAAAGAAGTATGGGGTAACGAAAAAGTTTTGTTTTAACGTTTATCGTCCACTTATATAATAAACAATATGCAGTTAAGTTCCCCTTTTTTACGTTTCTTTATTTTTTGTCGTGTTAAGCAATTGAAAGTCTCTAATATAAAAATAATTTAGATTTCAAAAATAAATATAATATATGTCCATAAAAGTACATATCAACAATATTTTAAGTATTCTTCTTTTTTTAATTCCAAATATGAATATGTTTGTTATGTTTATATATAAGCTTTGATTACGGACTTTTTTGCCTCTCTATGTCATTGTACACACATATTTTAAAACCACAAAGATAATTCGTATGTCAATATTTATTGCTAACTGTAAAAATATAATTTCATGATTTTATGGAACAGATTTGAAATTACATTATATAATTTATTTATTTTTATTGTTTTTGGATAACTATTTATACCTTTTCTCATGCATCAGTTTATTTCATATCTTTACTTACTTTAAATATTATGTTCAAATCTGCTCGTTGGAAAATCAATACGTTTCCAAAACCCTTTTTAATGTAATTATATTTTCTTACGATTCTTATCTAAATTGGTATTAAGTTTTCTTAGATTTTCTTTTACTAAAACTATTGCAAGTTTGTGCGAATAAGGTTAGGACCTGCATTTTGAGTTAGGCAGACATGGTAAATACATACACACTCCATTTTGTCTTGTTTACTCGAAACAAAAATATACAACAACAAAATGTCTTACACATAAACAAATATTATTAAAACTATTCTGCTAACATGAGAATACTCAAGGTAGGTAGTTTGTAATTTTCATAGCTTCTGCCATCATTTTCTGATTGACAATTATATTAATACTGAATTTGTTATTTACTGCCCTTTACCCGCGACTCCATCGCGGAAAGATTGGCCTATTTCATTGAAATCGATTTACACCACATTTTAGACTGCCGTCTTTTACCAAACTTTGTAACAGTCCGTCCTGTCCTCACCAGACTTGGTGGTTACCACAATGATGAATGATACCATAACAGCTATTATATCAAATACAACGAATTAATAGAGAGATACCCTGATACTGAACGAATAATGATAATATTTGACCGCGCCGCGAGACTAACTACAACCAACGACCTCTGCATAACAGTCAAGAAACCTAACCACTAGCGACCGTTCAATAACCTATCTCTAGTTAAGACTGGAGATAGTCTATATATTGTTTTATTATGATTGATTCAATAGGTACTTAAAAAACGTTATTGAACGTTATTCTGTGCCCTTAAATATATTGACAATTACTTCAACCTTTCAATTCAGTTCACACTCAGGTTTGCGGGGGTCCGATGCCAGTCGCTTCGTGTAAAAACTAATATTCAGGTAAAACCGATTGAACTGGTAATCAACTCCAAATATTATTGAGTATAACAAAAGCCAGGAAGGTGATGATTGATTTAATAATTTCATTGCTATGCAGAATCAATTAAACGAAATTCAGACCGTTTTCAATAACGTATCACCTAAAATGTTAAAACTGGTGATAGATAACTGTAGACGAACAGACCAGTGGAAATAGGTAATATAATTAAGGCTTTAACTTAACAAGGCTTTTTCTAAACACAAGGATCGTTGAAATATATCTTCCAATAATTTAGTCAGCTTTGTTATAAATTTCTCAACCCTAGTTGTATAATGACGATAAACTTGTAGGCTTCTGTCAATGACAGTATAATTCTTGTCTATATTATCCTCGATTTATTTCATCAACAACATATAATATCCCACTGCTGGGCTCGTACTCGCTCTTAAGGCTGTATGGTATATTGTTGATTTATATGCTATTTACAAATCGTGGTTATGTAAGCGCTTTAAAACGTTTTATGCGTAAGCAAAATCGTCTTTATAAAACACTCTTACGAAATTATGAAAGCTCACTATTATAAAAGCCATGTTAGCTTGTTGTGTGAATGTTCATACATTAAGCTGGCACATTAATTAGGCTTGACGAGAGCCTGTTTCAATATAATTCTTGTAGGTAGATCGTTATATCTTAGTTTAACATTATGACATTAGCTCCCTTCAAACGCTGTTAAGATACCGTCGTGTAATAAGGTGTCTTTAGAGTTTACCTACACAATTGATACAGATATTACTTTAAAATAACCTGTTTACAAGAACCTTTTCGGTATAAAATTGATATAATCTTTAGTACGGGATCGTTTTTTTGTTTTTGCGAAAGACGGTCCCCATTTCATGTCATTCATATTTTTTTATATTTTTTATCATTAATACCATCACGACGAAGACTTGAAGACTCGAAGACTTAGAATTGTAGACTTTAAATATAGGCATTGGCAGAAAGAAATAGCTGATCCGGCTGGTTGCCATATCGTCAAAAGAAGAAGAATCTTTAGTCTGTGCAGAGTTTTATTCTTAAAGAGCGACTATTACCTCTCAGGCTACTCATCTTTCATCTCATTTGGGGACAATAAGGTTTGATGATATCTAGTGTGATTATACCTACAACTTTCGGCCATTCCCTTTATAATATTTAAAATAGAAATCTAAATATTTTTTCTCAATGCACTTGATAAATACGAGGATGGGGATTGTATTGTCTATACTTTAGTCAAGCAAATAAGTTTTTAACTATTTCGTCAAAGTGCATTTTATATGCAAAACTACAGTAATTATAAATTACAACATTAATTAGCATCTAATGATTTTACAACTTTGTTATTTAACGTGAAAAATAAATATTGTAATTTGGTCAAATCTGCTATATGATAGGTAAATGAAATACATATTCGTTTTTTCATATAATATAATTACGACTACGGTATGTTTTTTCCGAAGAGTTTAACCTTTTTTGAAGTACATTTGACGTTAAGTTAGTAACTATGACGTCAAACTATGCCTAAAACCATAATAACAACAACATATTTAAACTCCTTTTTTAGCCAAGACGAAAGTGTTTCACGTCGAATATTTTTCTTCCAAGAGCTAACTTATCTATTTTCTTGTATTATTGGCTAATATTTTGTATTGACCGCGTGATTTGGTTCGTTTTCTAATAATGTTTACATTTGTAGAATATCAACTTGGCTAGAGGGTCTAGTTGGACCGGAATGGTAGGACGGTAACACACCTTTCCACTAACCACTTAACGCACCCTGGCTCAGGCAAGCAGCAATTTAAGTACTTGATCGAAATTTAAAAGTCTGATTATTGCATAATAACTATATTTTTTTATTAAATGGCCTACATAGTGGCTTATTTATTGGTCAAAATCAGTAAATATTAATATTATTATAGGCAACGGCACTCGCTTGCCACCAAGTGCCCAGTCTGCACGTTTGCAGCCTATACCTGACAAAAAAGTGTTGCCTAACATTGAAAACTCTCTGAAAAATTGTGTTCATCTGGGTATGTGGACAATATTGCAGCTTTCCTAATTCAAAATGGAAAATGTGTAAACCTAGTCCTTTAGGAGTATTGCATAGAAAATGGACGCACATGAAGCGCTTTGAACAGTTTTAATCAATGTGAAATGAAACGCGTGCCCTACTGAGATTAATTAGCAAATGAAATGAGCGATGCTCATTTCATAAGGTGCAGTGTGGTCTGTGGTAATGTGTGCAAGTATACATTTTATATTCAATGATTTAATTTATAATGCTTTAATATCAGTATAGATTATAAGGATGTATGCAACAATGCCTAAGAATTTGTACATCGATGAAACTAATTTGTCTACATAAGAACAATCCCAGCAACAGACCAATCGAAAAAGGGAGGTGGCAAATCCTGAAAGTAGTTTTTATTCTTTCTAATAAAGAAAGCTTAGTCATTTCGGAAAATTTTCAATATGAACCAATAAAGGGGAATACCAATAAAGTGATGATTCAGATTTAATGATGCAAGGTACATTATTTTAACAAGGGGAAGCGATACCTCTACACAATAACATGTACATGTCATATGTGGATCACTTAAAATGTGACACATTGTGCTAATTCTGTTGTTGACCTCACTTAAACTAAAATTCACTAAAATTTGCTGTCGGATTATAAACTTTATCAATCTAATATATCACTGTGTTTAGTTCAGTACAAAATAAACGTTAATCAGAAACACACGCTTGTTAATTACTTGAAATATTAAAATTTACTTTGGCATAATCAAAATTAGTTAAATTACTGAACTTAGGCCATTATTTTTCTTTCCTCATTCTTGAGTTGAACGTTTAAAACATTTAAAGTGTGATGTAAAATTTGACATGTCGCACTAAACTTAGACATCATCCAAATATATGCCGACTAAATTTCTTACGTAATTATTACTATTAATTTTTGGACTGTAAGCCGATAAGATTAAAGTATATAATCCAACAACAAATTTTATTGAATTTCAGTTTAATTATGCGAACAACAGAATTAACACCATTAGAAGAGAATCCATAGTTGTTGAGTAGATAGATAGAAAACTCTTCAAGAGAGTACCTAAAATTAGAGATACATAATGTGCCTTATTGCCAAAAGGAAGTTCTTACAGACATTTTTATTTCTCAATTTGTCAACCTGATTTTTTAGTTATATTGGCTGGAGACAATACTAGTTGATCAAACTTTTACAGAGGTTAAGGTATGCTACAACACCTATTCCGCATGGCGTAAGAAAGCGGTTCCCGGATCTCTCCCGTCTCAGGCGCAGAGTGGCACACCGTGTGGTTTTAGTCGGTTCGATACCGACACACCGTCCCGGCGCATACCCTGGTGGGGTGAAGGTCCGAGGGGCTTTCCACAGGCAAAAACAATGCTACGACACCAGGCCACAGATTCTTTTTTTGCCTTCGAGTCTTTTTCCGATACAAAAGAGTTTATTATTTTTTCGAAGGGAAATCTTCACATGAACACATTTTAGACGCACATATACTAAACACACACATCAAAGCACACACATAAAAACACACACATATTCAAAATCGTCAGTACGAACTCACACATCATTAATACATAAAAAAGCAACATTCAAAATTTCNCGGTCTAAGTGGCTTAAATACTCCGAACTGGATCTATAGCTATTTCTGAAAGAAGAAGTAGATAGACAACAGTATGCACGACATTCAATAATGCAGGGCATTTTATTATAGAAGATTGATCGACTTATTTAGCTTAGTAACTTTCAAACTCCACAGCAGCTAATTTACAGGAGATATATTAAATCAATGCATACTGTACCTTAATTTAACTTATTTTACTAAAATAAAACCCAACAACAAGATTACAGAAAAAAGTTCGTCGAGTTTTCATTTTTCCAACGTTTAATAAAAGTTAAAATAATTCTCCAGTACGAAAAATGTTTGTAACGATAATATCTTTCTTCACTGCTTCATGTTTTTTTAACAAAATGTTTTAATAAGAGTTAGAGTTGGTTAGACACTGTTTTTTACAGGAATACATTTTTGTATCTTTTTATTAAGCGGCAAATCAGAATACATTCCGTCATGCTGGTTAACGGTTCCAGTAAACAATAGACGTTTACATTTTTCTTCGTTTAAACTACTTTCTGGAGGGGCTAACAGCTAGTTTAGTAGCTAGTTCTTTCTAGAAGCTGCACTCTTTCCCGCTCAATATGTTGTAAATATACAAAGTGTAGGTAATTACATATTCTGTTAACATATTAGGATATACATTATTGGCAAAATGTATTAAGATCAGATGAGAAGTTGTGAAATCTTAATGAAAAAAATAAAAGTGTTAATTTTCACACCGGAAGAATTCGGCAGAAATTAAATGGGAGTTCTGGACAAAACAATATACTCCATATGAATTTAACATTAAATTAATCAAACTTTGTGATTGCTTCGTTTCCATTTCACACAATCGTTAAAAAATCAATTTTGTTGAGTTGCTGTCGTCACTTGTTTTCAATTTAGTTGGATTGCTCAGTTCATCCAATAGTAAGTCTATTATATTAAGATCTATAGTTCATTTTTGAGAAGATGACCAGTGTCATAACTTAAAGATATCAATTGATTAGGCGTCCACGTTCATCTTGAAGTTTTAGTTTAAATTTAGTTCAATACGAAAAATTAAATTTAAACCTACAGTTTATGAGATAAAAGAACCATCATGAATAAAGAAAACTCAGTCAGTTTTATTAAATTAGTATAAATAACATCTCGGGTTTGTATATTTGCTTATCGCCATCAATTTTTTAACAATGTTTGATTGTGTATAACTAAAACAGAGATGTTGTAATATTAGCTTTTAATGGCCTGCTTCAGTCTAGCATAGCTATTTAATGGCTGTTTTAATTGAAGAGTTATTCCTAGGTACTCTATTCATAAACTATATGTCAAGGCAGTCGTGCATAAGACCGCAGAGACAAATTGCCATTACGACAGCAATTACAGATTCGATTTTCATTCCTGGTTATTAGAAACGATGTACCTACATGTATATGTATACAAGTATTGTTATTTATTTTCTAAAACTCATAGTTCCCGTAATAAAAGCCAGGTGCGTCAAAATGTTAAGTATTTTCATTTAAGAAGAAATTATTCATTAATTCAGAAAAGTTTAGTTTCAAGATTAAGTTTCTTGTACTTGTGTCTAAATGGAATTCATAGTACACAAAATTGAAAGTGAATTCTGCGAAGTACTTACGAACTAATTTCTTTGTTCTTTTTGTAGTTAGACTCAATTTGTCTGCCAGGACGTTTAATTTAAAAATTGAAACATACAAGTAGGTTTGTAACGTTCAACTGTGTATAGAAATAAATGCAAGGTAGCTAGTTAAAAGTAATTTGTGCAGATTTCAAGACGTCGAGGTAAGATAATGATTTAAATACAAGGCTGATTCGCTAAACATTGATGTATAACGCTAAACGTCGCACATGACTATTTACTACTGGTAACCTGCAATCTATTAGAATGTAGTTTATTGAGCTTTCAATCTCCACACACATTGGTTTCATCTCGTGAGATTTTTGACACTTTTCTTTTGATTTTTGTTCTTCTGAACTCATAATCTGCTAATATCTGCGTAGCACTAACATTATAGAAGATAGATTAGTTATTTCACAAAAAAAAAGTTTGACGGTGTGGATAGTCCCTTTGGATCTCAGGGCTGGGCTGAGAAGCCGGGTATGTGATGATTCCCGCAAAAACTACCATGACGGCGGCGGCTGGTCTCGATAAGACCACGAACGAAAGACAAGACACTACTGCCTCCCCACCTTCGCCAGCATATCTGACAGGTCTCGGCCGACAAGGAATTCGCATTCAGACGCCCACGCAGAGCCGTCTTCCAGCGTATGCTGGGCGGAGTCTAAGTCGGCTGCAAAGTGGTGGCATTATGCCGTCTCCTCGTGTCCTATCTTTTTCACAGAAGCACCCGTAATGCCCTGAGAATATCTGAGTCAGTCAGGTAGGTGACGCAACCTCCCTCTCTACCTACCCATACTTCGAATTTAGGCAGAACGGCACCAACAGTACGTCGGCACGCATTCTGCGGCTGCTCGGTGCGGTGCGGTGCTTTCGGCGAGCGTTCCGCCGCCATTCTGGTTCGTCCTGATCTTCCCGCTCTCACCCCGGTGAAACGGGACTGGTTATAGACCTTCGACCTTCCATAACTGCCAGGATGTCAAAGGGCGGGAAATGAGCCAGGATTATCGCTGCCTCTGACGAGATGGTGCGATATCCTCGTACGGTCCGAAAGGCCGCCACCCGCTGCGCTTGATTGAGCCTGGTTCTGCAGCGGGAAGAGGCCAGCAGGCGTTTGGCCCATATCGGCACTCCATAGAGGGCCATGGATTGTATCACTGCACTATAGTGGCAGCGAACTTCCTCCCGCGGACTCCCTAAATAGGGCAACAGCCTCTGCAGGGAGCCCGCCAATTAACTACTGACCTAGAATTTATATAAATATGACTGAAATGTAGACAAAATTTTATAATATTAGTATTTTTTCAAGTTTGTTTTGTGTTAACAGGCTGGATGCATGTTAGATACAGATCGGTATTTAATTAGGCCATGGTCGGCGTCACCACACGCAACATGATTTTAAATATAGTGTTTACTGTTTTCTCATAAAGTTATGTTATAATTTAGTGTTCTAAAAATTGTAATTACACATCATTATCAGAAAAATCCACAGCTTGACGTAGGCATCTCCTTAGAAAGGTTTTGGCCCTCTATACCACAGGGCTCCGCTCGCGTGCATGTTGATTATTGTGGTAAACAGTTATGTCTATTTTTACCTCAATGGCCAGAATATCTACATGTCAAATTTTATTAAAATCGGACAGCGGTTTATTCGTAAAAGGGCTACAAAAAGACAGAGCTACTTTCTTATTTGTAAAATATCATTTTGATTAAAAAGTAGATTTAAAATATCTACAAGGTTTTTAACGGCAAAGGGTACTGGCAAACTATTGGCTGTACTCTAGCGGGCTCTCTTAACGGAATGTGTGCAACATGCAAAAAAACTGCTGCGGTCTTCGTAAGAAGTATTTGCTTTGTGGTAGAATGTGTTTCTAGATTATATGTAATATGAAGGGTTGTTAATATCGAAACAATATATTATTTGAAGCGTGTCTATTTATTAATAACGTATACAGTTCCTAACTTTAATATTTATATAACAAGTTCAATAAGAATAAATATTAGTGTCTTTGTATTTTACGCGATTGATCATCAAAATTATCATTCGAAATATCGTACACTGAAATACTAGAACGCTATATGTAGGATTCATAGTTCTTAGCTATAAGATTAGAACCACAAACAAAATAACTAGGAGTTATAGACAATGTTTAACAATAGTTTATCGATATGTTATAAAACTATTTTCTTTGATCACGTTTCGCCAACACGTGCTCAATGTGATGACGCAAGTTTTACCCGACGCAGCCGTTTTGAGTATAAACTTCGAGAAATAATGGAGTAGGTGGATGTTTTATATTTTCCACGTGACTTGATGGATATCTATCGGAGATACAGAGAAATATTTTAATATACAACGGTAGGTGTTGCTTTAAAAGATTTTGTTTTCTCATAATGAAGTTTTAAATACTACCTTATAAAATTAATTTTAGTACTGTTAGAACTAAGTTTTATTTATTTATATAAATTTTCAATATAGTTCATAGTGTTGGCGACACTGCGTCTGGTGCGCCATCTTAAGAGTATTTAAACATTATTGACATTCGATTATAGAAAAATATACAATTACCTTCGATTATAGAAAAATATTGAAACTTAGTTACACCATTAGTTTGATTTGATTCAAAATGTAGTGTGTAGTAATATGTATACAGTTGTTCTTAGGTCAGACATTCAAGGTAAAAACAAAAACCATTTTCAAAATATTACACATAATTTTCTCAAAGTAATAATGAAACAAAAGTAAGAGAAAAAAAAGTAAAGGAAGAGTAGGTGTAGGAACGAGATAAATTGGACTGCGTTATTTAAGAATGAATCAAGCTACAAACATTTAAAAAATGAGTTTTAGTGAGAGATTCCAGGTATATTAAACTATGTATTCAGCTATTTTGTGTTCAAAAGTCACTCCTAGTGCCTTTTAATAAGGGTTAAATCAAGCAACATGTCAAAACTTGTTAGAACTTGTTGCACAAATTCATAAGGTCATAAAGAATTAACCTTCTATATTACGGTTACAAAATATACAAAAAGGATTTCAAATTGCATATAAGAATTATATCCACAAAAAATTGTATATGATCCAAGGAATAAGGTTGCCTGGAAGAAATTGCTTTTTAGCGATAAGGCCGCAATTTGTACACGGTAATTCAATGGTTGTATTATGTAAACTATATATTTATGTAAATTGTTATATCTGTTGTACAATAAAGTATATTCTATTCTATTCTATAATCCGTTTATTTATTTAATTAAAAACGCTATGTCGAACTAACCGCTTAAAATGGCAGCTACTACGTAAATGCAAGATAACAAATTCACAGCTTAAAATGAAAAATTAAACAAGTTTTTCGGTGTTTTCAAAATGACGAAACCAGACGGTATTAAAAAATTCAATGTAAATGGCGTAAAATAATGTAGTCATTTGCAACACTATTATCTGGTTGAACTGGTCATATGGTTCTGTTGTTTTAGCTAGTGATTCTTTAAATTGGTATGGATTTTTTTACATAATGTGGTTTGTAAAAAGAATAAAATATACTTATAGAAGGAATGCTGTGAACTGGTTGAAAACTAAAAAAAATTGTGTGAAACAAACATTTATAAGGATATACACTCTTGGTGGTTTACTTTACGGACAAAACGCCCCATTATATTTATCTGTACTCTAGTAGCAATTTTGGGGCGAATGAGAATTCAGCAGAAGTTGGATGATACGAATCTCTAGATCACCTTAACCTTGTTCCATCTGATGCCAGATAATATTGCTAAAATTTAACAAGTACTGATGATTAGATGAAGAACATAAAAAAATGATTGAGTAGGTAGGTACATTGATTTATTATTATTTGGAGTTTTTTTAGTTTAAGAGGGTGTGTTTTTAGTTTATTATAGATGTTTAGCTTGAACACTATTTGTATACAGATGATGTGATGAGATGATGAGAGATGAGAGTTGACGAGTTAAAAATAGTGTTAGTTTATTTCAAATAGAAATTTGAAACCAACGAAAAGAGTTTTGATTTTACATATTATATTGATACAAGCAAAAATTGTATTATTATTAGGGATTCAACTCTAAAAAATTATTTAAATTTAAGTGTGTCTCCTTATCACCAATAATATACAAGATCATCTTAGCGAAATGGTGTATTTTTTTTGTTAGATTCAGAACTTTGCATTAAAATATTCGGATTTAATCTTTTACTACATTTTATTACTAAAACAAACCATATGTAGCGATGCTTACGCTTACGCATACATATACAGCGCAACAGACATACTACAGCTCCGTAGTTCAGTGTATCTACTGTAGATACACTGAACTACGGAGTAATGTACTACATGAAGAAACTACCAATTCTGCATCGCGCAATAGAAATGCCCGTGCTGATTAAGATGTATACAACATCCCAACATCAACCGTGGAGCCGTGGCCATGATTATCTCGCCTGATCGTAGGATCCTCCTTTTGTGTTTGGAGGGACATGACACTCGTTCGTCCAATCCGTATTAAAGGATCAAAGATTAAAATGTCGTATAGTACATTGTTGATTAATTAAAGCAGTCGGAATATATTTTAGTTCAAATACATTAATGAATAAAGCGGAAAAGTGGCTATATCTTTTAATGTATATTCTGTTTCGTTATATATTTTTAATAGATCTAGACTATACACATACCTTATTTACAAGTAAAAATACCATTCACAAATTTACATAATTTACGGAGGCCCATAATCCAACTCTTCCTCTCATTGCCCTCCCCATCTCCCAAGGCCAGCAACGCACTTGTAACGCCTCTGTTGTTGCTGTCCATGGGGGGCGGTAATCGCTTCCATCAGGCGATACGTCTGCTCGTTTGCCTCATATTCCATTAAAAAAAGAGGTATTTTGTAAAATATAATTATTTATAGTCACTACATAATCATAGTTTTAAATTGACAGTAAATTATATTAAGTAATGACTTTCTGTTTGGCGTATACATAATTTTATTTAAAAACTGAAATGTATTTAACTTTTTTAAAGGAGCGCATTGATTTATGTATACACAGTTATGAATACCGTGACACAGGATTGTATATTCCTAATGCGGGAGTTGTAAAAAAAGAAAAAAAAATACCAAGCTAATATGTTCCGAGAGCCTTAGATTTTTAGAAAATTGTTTTTGGGAACTAGCATCATATTTTACCAGACAAAGTTGAGTCGTGAAAGTGATAGGAGCTCTTACACTGTGATACATCTGTAGGTATGTAAACAAGTCTCGTGTGTTAAACAAGGCAAGTTGTGTGGGTGTTTGAATAAGTGTTTGAACAAACACTCAATTATTTAGTATTTTACGGTTGAAGAAACTTTATTTCTCAAAAGAATTGACAAAATTCACGTGTTGAGAAAACGAAAACGTTAACAAATAAATCAAATGACCTTTTTACATAAAACAAAAAAAAAATACTACTCAGTCCGATAGAAAATATGAGCAGAATCCAGTAGTAGTGGTTACCATACTCATTTCGAATACAGATAATGCAATAATACTACATGGTGACCCACACTATAGCGGCCTATTGAGATGTTTCTGCTGCATCATTGTGCCTCTGGTCTCGCACTCACCAACGAAACACGTTTAACCACACCTTTCTGGTGTATCTTTAGTTAATATAGAATTTTGCAAGTGCTTTGTCATTTTTTAGGTGCTTATACTTTTTAACATAATAAATTGTTATAGACGTTTGTCGTAACACCATCCGATCAATCAAGATGACGTGGATCTACGGATCTATTACGGACTGATTACGTAAAATATTTATAAATACATATGTTATTTTCTTCGGTGGATAGAAAGCAAAAATACAAAAAGAAAGAAAAATNTAAAAAATAGTATTAGTTTATTTCAAATAGAAATTTGAAACCAACGAAAAGAGTTTTGATTTTACATATTATATCGAGACAAGCAAAAATTGTATTATTATTATGGTTTCAACTCTAAAAAATTATTTAAATTTAAGTGTGTCTCCTTATCACCAATAATATACAAGATCATCTTAGCGAAATGGTGTATTTTTTTGTTAGATTCAGAACTTTGCATTAAAATATTCGGATTTAATCTTATACTACATTTTATTACTAAAACAAACCATATGTAGCGACGCTTGCGCTTACGCATACATATACAGCGCAACAGACATATACTACAGCTCCGTAGTTCAGTGTATCTACTGCAGATACACTGAACTACGGAGTAATGTACTACATGAAGAAACTACCAATTCTGCATCGCGCAATAGAAATGCCCGTGCTGATTAAGATGTATACAACATCCCAACATCAACCGTGGAGCCGTGACCATGATTACCTCGCCTGATCGTAGGATCCTCCTTTTGTGTTTGGAGGGACATGACACTCGTTCGTCCAAACCGTATTTAAGGATCAAACGATTAAAATGTCGTATAGTACATTGTTGATTAATTAAAGCAGTCGGAATATATTTTAGTTCAAATACATTAATGAATAACGCGGAAAAGTGGCTATATCTTTTAATGTATATTCTGTTTCGTTATATATTTTTAATAGATCTAGACTATACACATACCTTATTTACAAGTAAAAATACCATTCACAAATTTACATAATTTACGGAGGCCCATAATCCAACTCTTCCTCTCATTGCCCTCCCCATCTCCCAAGGCCAGCAACGCACTTGTAACGCCTCTGTTGTTGCTGTCCATGGGGGGCGGTAATCGCTTCCATCAGGCGATACGTCTGCTCGTTTGCCTCATATTCCATTAAAAAAAGAGGTATTTTGTAAAATATAATTATTTATAGTCACTACATAATTATGGTTTTAAATTGACAGTAAATTATATTAAGTAATGACCTTCTATTTAGCGTATACATAATTTTATTTAAAAACTGAAAATTATTTAACTTTTTTGAAGGAGCGTATTGATTTATGTATACACAGTTATGAATACTGTGACACAGGAATGTATATTCCTAATGCGGGAGTTGTAAAAAAAGAAAAAAAATAATACATAAAATAATATGTTCCGAGAGCTTTAGATTTTTAGAAAATTGTTTTTGGTAACTAGCATCATATTCTATCGGACAAAGTTAAGTCGTGAAAGTGATAGTAACTCTTAGACTGTGATACATCTGTAGGTATGTACATAAGTCTGGTGTGTTAAACAAGGCAAGTTGTGTGGGTATTTGAATAAGTGTTTGAACAAACACTCAATTTTTTAGTATTTTACGGTTGAAGAAACTTTATTTCTCAAAAGAATTTACATTTACAATTCACGTGCTGAGAAAACATACAAAAACGTTAACAAATAAATCAAATGAGCTTTTTACATAAAACAAAAAAAATGATAAAAATATTAGTTTTTTCTCTGAAATGTGTTTTTTATATGACCCTACCAAGGTCACTCTACTCAGCCTGATAGAAAATATGAGCAGAATCCAGTAGTAGTGGTTACCATACTCATTGCGAATACAGATAATGCAATAATACTACATGGTGACCCACACTATAGCGGCCTACTGAGATGTTTCTGCTGCATCATTGAGCCTCTGGTCTCGCACTCACCAACGAAACACGTTTAACCATACCTTTCTGGTGTATCTGTAATTAATATAGAATTTTGCAAGTGCTTTGTAATTTTTCAGGTGCTTATACTTTTTAACAAAATAAATTGTTGTAGACGTTTGTCGTAACACCATCCGATCGATCAAGATGACATGGATCTACGGGTCGACACATTAACTGATTACGTAAAACATTTATAAATACATTTGTTATTTTCTTTGATAGATAGAAAGTAAAAATACAAAAAGAAAGAAAAATATCCTCTATTTGTCATTGCACTTTCTGTCGCTTTTTCCTAAAAAAACATATTTACACAGGTAACCTAAAAATGAGCTCAATAGTTGGCGACACTGACTAATACATGTGAAGAAAAGGAAAGTACTAAGAGATAGATAATATATACTTTCTGCATTTATTGTTAACAGTAGTTACGGTTTAAAAAGTAAAATCAAATGGCCAAAAATAGGGCAGGTTTATGTTATGAAAGTTATGAAAGTAAAAACAAATCCAAAAATGTAATTCTACACAATAAGACCGTGTAACGTATTAATGCTGGAATTAGATTTGCTTTAAGTAAAAATAAACGGGCACTGCCAGTATATTTCTATTATTTTCGGTCCTATTACCAGAACCTAAAGCGGTAGATAGATTCGGCAGCACCATAAAAGTACCAACCCATTTCTCTTAAAAATAGACATGAAACTTGTTCTTTTGCAGTAAATTTTACATTATATGATCCTGTATTACATAACAAAAAAAGATAAGCCATGTAATGCTTATTTATCTTCCACTGCTAAAGTTAACCTTATTACGTGAGCCCCGGAGTCTACATATTACTTTTAATGCAATTAGTTGGTCCACCCCGTCCTTTTAGAGGTCGAATATACTTAATGTTTTATGTGTTACGTATCGGGGGTGGTTTTATGTGTCTGGTTAGGTTATATTGCTTCGAGACAGGTGAATGATGTATAACTCATTCCTTGTTCATAAAACGCGATCAATATGTTTCGTGTATTCGAAACGGCTGTTTCATTTATATCTCATGTTTGGAAATGGTGTCATCTGAGAAATATGTTTCTTCTCAATGCTGTAACTAAATGAATATGTTCATTTTAAGGAATCATCTAAAAAAATATTCCATTCGTCCCACATTAATACTAATTATCGTCTTTTTATTATTATTAGGACGACTCTTAAACTAAAATTGAATACATTTTGAAAAAATAAAATCATGAAAAAGCAAAGACAGTTACATGTTATGTGTGTCGTACATAAAACAACAGCTATTAATTCTTTTTGTAATAAGTTTAAAGGCAAGAAGCGCTCTTATTACGCCTCTGGTGTTGCGGTTGTCTATGGTCGGCAGTAATCGCTGACCATCAGGCAATCCATCTGCTCGCTTCTTGCTTGGCTTTCCATCCCGAAATTTAAATTAACCTCCTTGGAAATTTGTAGCACGTACATACATTTACATAAAAAGTAACATTCTAATTATTTCACTTTTACTAATTATATGTTTGGCTTATTTCTCGTTTACTAGTGGTCGCCTAGTGGTCGAAATTTGATCATAATTCATTTGTTTTTCCAATCCATTCAGTTTGTTTACTTTTTTTAGCTTTCTGCACTTCTCCTCCACATAAAGTGTGACTGTGCCAAATTTAATACTTCTCCGTTCATATAATTTTCGTAATATAAGTGGTTAAAATTTTTGCTTCACTTATTAATATATTAATATAGAACGGTAGATCTGTAGGTATATTGTTCCATAGATATTAATTTAAACTTAAACCACTCACATAAGTTAAGGCATTCTAAAAGCAAAGAGGTGTTACCATTCGTACCCATTTCTATCTGAAAGCTATTTTCGAGTGTTATATAAACATAACAATAGTGAATAGGGAACGGTTAAGTGTTCCTTTACCTTCGGTGTTCATTTACCTTCATCTCAAATAGTTTTTTCTTCTGTAGGTTTATATAGCGTAAGTTAAAGTAACGGCAACAATAATCTTGGTAAACATTTATTAAAGTAAAGATTATTACCTCATTCGTTGCTTGGTATGCCTATTTTTTTTCTTATCCTAGTCTTTATTTAATTATAATATTATCTTCATAATAAAGTTTGATGAGTTTAATGAACTCTTACTTCTCTTAAGATCGTTAATTAATAGACCGTTTTCCGACTACTTAAAAGAAAGCGCTTTTCGCTTTCAAATCGAGTAATATTTATATGATTTTTTTGCAATTATTCTTCTTCTTTGAAAGCAATAATTCCCACGTGCTGGCTACCCATATTAATACCGTGCGTTTTGTGAGAGTCGACTAAGGGAACGTACCAAGTAGAAATCTTGAGTTTTGGTATAAGTATTAATCTGCCAGTGTCAGGTCTATGTCCAACAGTGGGCTATAAAAGGCTGTTCATATGATGTGCTATGAATGTCATAATTGAGTATCCTAGCATAAACAAATTTACACACTGAGCTATGTCATGGTAATAATGTCCTAATTTCTTAGGAAGCAACGAGGATCGCAACAAATGGTTCACTGATCCTTACAATGTAATGTTTCTGTAACGTCATTCTACAGGATTATGCAGATCAGTAAGGGTCGGCCCTATTTGCATTTCATAGAATAATGGATAAGCTTCGTATTAAAGTAGAACATTTCGAAAGATATTTCAATTTGTTTTATTTATTTCATAAAGTCCTAAACTGATAGAAAGTTATGATTGTTTTCTCTTTACATAAAATATGTATTAACTACCTCTTGCCCGCGGCTTCGCTCTCGTATAGTTGATTGTATGATAAAGAGCCTGTGTTGTTCATCATGGATCAAAGTATCTCCATCCTAAATTTCATTGAAATCGGTGCAGAGGGTTCAACCTTAAAAGTAACAGACAGACAGTTCTTTTCAAAATCATAAATTTAATATGGATGTGGGTGTTGCCAGTAAATCCATGTTAGTTATACGAGTTGGACCAGCCAGGAGGCCTACAGGTTTATTTATAGAGGAAATTAAGGCATAATATTTAGATACATTTATTTAAATCATACCCTCAGGGGTTTATTGTTGAAGGGGAAAGCGAAGGTGATTATACAATTGTAGAAATATAATTTGTTCCCACGCATACAATAAGATAAAGTGTGTTGCTGTAAATTTTGATAGATTTTATCTATAACTAATATATTTAAAAGATAAACAACAAAGTGGGAGTAAATGGAGGCAGGTCATTAAGAATTCTAGCTCTTATACATTATTAATAAATTTACTTATTTCACTTTATACTTGTTAATGCAAACGAAAATAAGTAGGTAGGTATAATGAATCTGCAAAGGAACTAGAGTGGGTCGCAGTCAATTATGTTAAGAAATATATTTATAATAATCTTTATTTCGCATCATGTAAATGTATGACATGCGGCATTTTGTATATGTATGCTAAGTGCCCGTGTGCAAATACCACTCTAGCGCCTTTTAGCTTCAGTAAGCGCGCAGATTCATTAAAAGCGCCGCGGCCGGCGCCTAGTTATTTTTCCTCGTGCGGAAATCCCCTCGGATACCACCGCACGCCGTCTCGGGCACTAGAAACCAGGGAACCAGGTGCACCCTTGCAAGGAAAAACCCTGGAACCCCAATGTACCTCGGGCAACTTACTGTTCGTAGATGGCCCCTACTGTGTGGGAACACCGATGTACGGCCCTCGCCGCTAACACCGCTGCGCCACAGGTAAAGACGCCCCTGATTAATATGCAGTATACTTTATATATATAGTGAATATTCTTTAGTTTTGTTTATTAAATAATGTATGTCGCCACTCCTATTCATCCCATGGGAGTCGTAAGAGACAAACTATCCAGGAAAACGTCACTACAATGAGAAGTAAAACACTATACACCAAAGATTCCTTGCTGAGGACTGTTAAAGACTGTTGATGATGATAAAATAAAATATTTTCGGGCCTGAACTAACCAGTTAACTATTTCTTTCCAAGGAAAGGGCAATGATGACATTGTAAATGAATCATCAATCATCATCAACAACCCATAATGTCCCACTGCTGGGCTCGGTCTCCTCTCAGGAGAGGGTTAAGGTCATACGTCCCCACGCTGGCTGAGTGCGGGTTGGGGACTGGCAATATAACGATGTGGCTACGTAATCCTACCGTTGGATGTTTTTAAGCCGCCCAAAGGCCTCCAACTAAGCTTCACGACTGTTACCCTATGATAACAATCGGGACCAACTACTTAACGTGACCTCCGAATCACGGAGACGCTCATGGTAACATCTAGGTCTCCCATCCAAGTACTGACCGCGCCGTCGTTGCTTACCATCGGTGATAGTTTCTAATCACCGAGTGTAACTGGGCTATGAGCGCCTCTATGTAAATTAAAATGTCTATTAATTTGTTACTCTTTCAAGTCTGAACAATTAATTGTTTTGTTAAGAAATATTGCTTGTAGTATGAGTCGGTTCAATCTTAATGCACCGTCCTATTACAAACGTCGATGTAATACCGTTCTGAGGGGTTTCCACACTCAATTTTGAAAGGGAATAAATGAGGACTTGTTATCCAGAAAAGAATATTATTATCTAAGGAAGAATTTATAAAGGCTTTCATAAACTACTACGAACATTATTTAATGTATTGTTTCGTTAATCATACGCTTGCATGTTTACTTCAAGTTAATTAAGCTCCAAAACGTACTGCTACTTATCCACTGATAAGCAACATACAAGTTCCGGAACTAGGCTTTACTGCCGGTCGACACTTACTACTTCCTTATGTAAGCAATTAATTGTGTAACACACATTTTGATTTCAATTCGTGTAGCTTTATAGGATTTATGTAGTTTTAAAATATTTTTATTGCCATATAAAGGTACATTCTCATTGTTGTAACGGTAATACTGAACAACAAGTGGTATGCTTTTCTTGAAAAGAAGTTACCGTTTATTAATGCATTTGATCGTTCATACTAAATCTNTTTAACGAATCGTGAACATAAAACGAGTGAAAATATTAAGACACGTGGAAAAAATCAAATTTTTCTGAATAATCTTTTAGAACCTCAAAGAGAAATATTACGTTAGTCGTATTAAATTTTATTCAGAAAACAATACTGTTCCCAAGACATTGATAAATTAAGTTCACATTAACGCAAATAGATTGACATTGATACCTACGCTTATTGGTTTTATTCATATAAAATAGAACATTAATAAATTGAATGAACAAGCCCGAGATGGACGAAGGTCTGAAAAATGCTGTCAAGTCACCCGATACACTATACCTCTCAGCTACCTGATATAAATAATAAATTATTGAGTGTCGACGTAGCACTTGCTACGCAGACTGTAACGGCTTCTTTCAGTCTACGAAAAACACTATTTATTCATCAGTAGTTACTAGATAGGCCTTACTTTAATGTGTTTAGTTACTAGTATGATTCAACACCACGTTTTAATGTTAATAAAATAATGGTAACAACAAAGGCTAGAGAAAAACGCAAGGAAAAAGCAATTAATTAGCATCTGAAAGGGAAAAAGACCTGATTGAGCAATGTTATAGTTACAGGGAGTGATTGGAAGGCACTTATTGAAGTTTTTAATTTTTTTAATTGAAAAAAATCTGATAGTAGTTAGCGATCTATGACCAAATTTCGTAAAATTGAGGTCACGCTCTTTGATGTAGGAAGATAGATACCGTGTCTTTGCTTAAATGGGCTTAAGCATGGCTACTTATCATATTTCATTGTAAAATAGCTTTTAGTCTAAAATGTCCTCGAAATTACGGCTTCAAGTCGCTTAATAAATAACTGTTTTATAGCATCTATCTATATTACCTTTAAACGAGTAATTCTTTATCATATAATCTAAATCTCCAACGATTTTCATGAAATTAAGTATGTAGAGGGTTTCGGGAGCGATAACTCTATCTAGCCAAGAAAATTTATCAAAAAAGAAACGAGCAAAGTGCGATTATCCAGGTACTTTAATTGAAACCGTGACTTACAGCAATAAACTTAAATATACCACTAACACAAGACTAGTAATAATTTACTTGCAAGCACATTGATATTTTACCTTTATATATAGTTCTTTTGCCAACCCAAATTGGGGACATTAAGGGAAGGCTTCAACGGTTCTGTCCCAACTTTATTAATTGTGTGGCCACCCCGCCATGTCAACGTGACCGCGAAATATGACCTTTGGTCGAAAAGGCCTTTTATATATCAACATGTGTGGTCACAAAAAGGGATGTTATTTAAACCTTCATTGAAGTTTGTGGCTTTTCATTTTGTTTTTTGAGGCTTGAAAGGTTTTTTAGATTTTGTCTTGTGTTTGTGTTATTGTATGTGTTATACGTTTTAACCTGCAATTGATGGTAAGACAAACATTTTCAGTAGTCATTGCCTCCGTTTTAAAAAAAGAGAAGTTTCTCAATTTAGTTACATTAGTTAGTATTAGTATTAGTTACATTTTTGTAAAAGATATTTGTAACCAGAGATCTACTTTATTTATAAACGTATATCATTCCTGAAGAATCAAAGTATCGTAATGGAAAATTGAATTAAAGTCGATACAGTAGTTTAGCCGCGAAAGCGTAATAGACAGAGACAGACCTTCGAATTTATCATATTAAGTATCGATATAGAAAATTGTTTATTACTTTGGACTCTCCATTTGGTCCCATTCAAATTTGAAGTGTAGCGTACACTACATCTATCCGTAGAACATTAAGGAATTAAGAATATATGTTATTACCGATCTATATCTATTTATATAAATAAAAATGAATCGCAAAAATGNTTTGTATATACATATTATGTAGCTAAGCCCATGATCTGGCACTTAGACCTGTGTAATATATTGTTATATATACAAAGGAGGCTTCTTGTTAGCAACCTGAACACATATTTGTATACTTCAAACGTATTTAAATGATAAATAAATAATATAATAAGAGGGTATATTTGAGGTACTCAAGACGTTATCTGTCACAACGTTGACTTAAAAGGAATAACTTTTTATGACCACACCTGAAAAAAAAACAGTGTATAGAGCTCGGGCTTTTAGGCACGTTTCGTTACAAGTACGGGTTGAATTATGTTTTTTGGTGATAGAACGTCTCTTGGAGACTGTGGGACGACCTTTGCGAATACGATGTCTAGTTTAAGTAAAGCCATTCAATTTTTCTGTACCTTTTTTTTCCCTTTATTTTGGAGACGAACGCGAGCAAGCGCTGTATTTTTAAACATATTTTATTTGTAAGTCATCATAAGTAGCTTTCTGTGGTAGAGCCTTGACTGACTGTCTTGACTGAAGTGATGCCATGGTTGCATACAAAACTGATTGAAGCAACTATTTCTTTTGAAGCAATTGATTCTTTTTTCTGAAAGAGGCACAAAGAGCGGGCGCGCATTTTCATCTCTTGAATTGCAAATGTACACCATAATTACTTACAAGTAGATGACCACTTTATTCGTTTAACCGCTATTTATTAAATAAGAATGCGAAGAGGAAAATTAAACTCTACAATATTACTGGCCGTCAAATTGGAAAGAGTTTGGATAATACCCCTACGTCACTATCCAAATCAGGTCCTAACAAAGTTTTAGGACTATACAGCAATATATTTTAGTTAGTAAAAAGATGTTTTTTCTTTGTTTAAGAAAGAAAACGTAGACACGACTATCAATATTTAAATATTTGGGTTTCAATTACTTTCTGTAATTGAAATACAAATGTAAGCCTACGCTCCGACTTTTGCAGAAGACTTTCAAATTAAGATGAAGGTTTTGTCTTAAAATTAGTTTTATTAAATTACATAAAACATTTAACATCATAGATTCATTGAGCATTATTTTTCCAACAGTTTTTTTTTTTGTAATAATTTGGACATTTCCTGGTGTTCTTCCCTTATACGTAACTATGAACTCATAACCTCAATTATCAGTGAATTGCCATTTTTTAAATCTCTCTCCTTCACTCACTCACATTACTTATTCTCAATCGCTAACAGCGACTTTCTATGAGGCCCTGGCATTACTTCGGTTCATGGAAAGCAGCCTTTAATAGTCAACTATTGGACATAGGGCTCTCCTCAGCACGAAAGCTTTCTTCACTCTGGGTTCTTCATTTCTTTACTCTGGTTAAGCCGGCTCATTTGCCTACGGATGTAATTTATTGTCTAACTTAATTTTGTTTGTTTAAGGATTTTTTTATATTTCATTGTAAACTAGTAGTGACTGAAACTAGAATAACAGACGGTATACAGTTACAGAGATTTGAAGCTTCTAGGTTTCGCGATTACTTTACATAGACTTTTTTCTCGACAAAAATATGACAATGAATGTACAATGTGGAACAATGAATAAAATATATATTAAGAATATGATATATAAAGACTCGTAAATATTGTATGAAACATGGGACGTAACAAAAGGACTTGCTTTGTTTCAAGAACACGAGAAATTAGGAATAATGTTATGCGAGACAGACAGGCAGCGCTCATACAGGCAAACATCTCTGTCAATTATGCTATTATTCTCGATGATAGCTGGATGCTAGAAGCCCAAAATTGATCAAATAGGTATAATGGGAGAGGCCAGTGTTGAACTGTGGACTGCGACAGGCTGATGATGATAATTGTTCTCGATTTTCATAAATTTGAGAGTATGAATGAAGTTAAGATGCATATAGTTACAAGTGGATTTTTTTTATTTATTAATACAAATTAGGCTATTGGGGCAAAACCTCCATCCTCATGAGGGACACGCAGTGTCTAGTAGTGGACTGTTAAAGGCTATTGATATATATATATTGGCTTGCTATAATACAAAAAATACATATTTTGGTACTAAATTGTAAAACAAATGGCAATTGATTAGTCTAGCTCTAGCAGATCAGAAATCTCAAATAATTTTATCAACAGTCGATCACATGTAAATGTGTTGCTAAAGATGGCTGAAGAACTGGAACTATTTCACTAATTCGTTTTTGAGATATTCTTTGAACTCCGAGTATAGATCTACTTATAATAGATTATTCTTATTTACTAAGATATTATCACAAATACCGTGATAGTACATACAAATATCACAGTATCTATGGAAATATAATGCTTAATCTTCATATATTATAATTACGATTTTAGTATTCGAGTTGTTCGTGTAAAGTAGTAGTTCTTCTGTATAATAGTATCACATCACTCTCTGTTCACTAAGATTTTGATGATTATAATTTTAGAATTTTCCTCTATCTGTATTTCACAATGATAACTAGAGTAGTTCTAGAGTTCACAATGGTTTCCACCTCCTGGGTCTATCACCAAATCAGCTCATATAAACTATAAAAGCATACTATGATTAATTACGATGCTCCACTTAAAAGTAGGTTACTATTGATTTTTAAGACTTGTTACACTGTAAGTAAAGTTGATATTGGCGTTTTAAAATTAATATATTTATTCGGGCTTGG
>PKRV01001330.1:0-18331 GCA_003709505.1 Hyphantria cunea
TTGAGGTTTGATTTCATGAAATCTAAAGTAATGACTTGAACAGACTGGTGCGACCAGAGTGCTAATACCCTCTCTCAGAAGACCGACCTAAAGTGACTGCATTGATATTGACACAACATGTAGTCGTGTTTCGTTCGTGAGCACGATTTCGGAGGCCCAATATCACAGAAACCACAGAAGCATCTCATTCGGCTGCCATATGTGGATCACCATGCTGAATTATTACATTGTCTGCATGCACAACCAGTAAGGTGATCATTAACCTTGGATTCTGTTCATGCGTTTTTAATCAGGCAGAGTAGTCACTTTGGCAGGCCCATACATAAAAAACATAGCAAATATGATCTGGCACAGATTATTACAACGGGATTTGAGATTACTTCATTAAATATTAACTTAAAGCTTATAGAGATCTATCAAATGGGAACTTCACTATAAAACTGATCGATTTTATGGGATTTACTTTGATAACTGTACAAGGACTATCTAGGAACTGCTTGAAACCTCAGTTTCTCAGCTTTTCAAGATTCTTTATTCATAAGTTGAAACAACAATTGTGAAACACCGAAAGATCTATCAGAACATATTTTACACTGACACCTTTGGTTCGGGTTGATAAAATCTACAATAAACTACTAGTATCTATATTCCCAGGGTTAAAATCCTACAGCTTTGAAGAGTTTAATGAAACTATTTCTTAGGAATAGCCGTCTATATCACTGTCTTCATCGTCACTTTGTAAATATAAAAAATGTGTCTTTTAATGCCAAACTTATAATTAAACATTTAATTTCTGAAACATGTAAGCAAATATTTACCTGGTCATCTATATTGAAAACATTCCTGATCTTATATCTCGTTATATTTTTATGTATCTTTATTTATATTTATGTATGACTAGCTGAGCCCTGTGGTGATACTCGCATATCATAATAGATACAATTCACACAATATTCCTCCTCATCCCCAAGACCGGCAACGCACTTGTGATGCCTCTGGTGTTGCGGGTGTCCATGGGTGGCGGTAATCGCTTACCGTCAGGCGATACGTCTGCTCGTTTGCCTCCTATTCCATAACAAAAAAAATATCGCATACAAAGATATTTTGTGCATTGTATCTTTATATTTTTTAGCGTATGTGTTATTCTGATGTATAAGCTATATTATTGCAAAGCTTCATCAAAATCCATTCCGTGTTACGTGAAATCGTAACAAACATCCATTCATACTTACAAACATTCGTGTAGGATAGGATATATCTTATATCACTATTATTCGTTTTCATTCCACTATAATTTACAAAAAGGTCGTTAAAAAATCTACTTGATTTGTTTCTAAATTACTCTAAAAAGAGTGGTACAAAATGTCTTTTATATTAGTAAATCCCTACTATACACATTTTATACTAAATATCCAACAAAAACATTTTATATCCTATGAAATTTAAGGCAAAAGATTAAATAATATCGTACATAATCGAAACGAAATCATAAAGGCTATCTAATGTATAACGTTTTCAAGTCCAACCTTATTGAGTCACTTCACTGAATATCATAACCTTACTACATGTGACGAGGTCGCCATAAGTCTTCACATTCTCGAGCACAATGGACGCGATTAAAGCAAGCCCCGTATTAAAATTCAATGAAAATCAGTTACAAAATGTGCGAAAAACCCTGGGATATGAAGATATTAATCGATTAAAGCAGGACATTCAGCAACTTGATGAGTGGATTAAGAAGCAGAGACACTTCAGGATTAAGGACTTTGGTAAGTAAGACTTAAGACTTTGGAATTTTTATTTTGTTAAGGTTTAAAAGTTAAAATTCAAGTTTCTTGTTACTAGTAATCCGATTTTCATTTTTATAGGATAAAATATAACTTTAATTAATTATCTTATGTTATTTTAATCAGTTATTGCATAGAACCTGGTTGGCGAAGAATAAATTTAATTTAGTTATTTACAAATTTAAATCGTTCATTAAATTATAAAATTTGTACTAGCAGTTATCAGTTCTTTTTTTTAATTATTTTACTGTACATTTTTATATAAATACATTTTATCATTAAAAATTTCATAAGAACAATAAATAATCACAATATTTGTGGAAAATAAATACAATACAAGAAGTCTAAGAGAAAACAAACTGAGTAAAGCTAGGGTAAATAATTATTATGGTGAAAGATATCTTCCTATGTATTCCTACGCATTTTTAATGAAATTAACCCAGTGTGACAATAACCTAAGCTGAGTTCAAGTCAACTGAAGATACAACTAAGGACTCATTTGTTGGAGAGATCGGGGTTAGTGATGTGTGAAGAAATTGACATTTTATAATATAGTTAAGTAGTTAGAGATATTTATATACGTGCCGGCTGAACAGTTTGGCGACTATTTAATTTATTGCCATGAGTAAAATGCTGTTGTTTATGTAAAAATATATTTTCCCATTCATTTACTTATAATACAGGCTATAAATAATTTAGCACTAATCTCATACCTATTTTAGTAATCTACTGTTTATATACTTATATTATAAATCGGCTACTAAGTTTGTGTATCTATCTGTCTGTTATGCTCTCACAGCGACACCGCTTCACCAATTTCAAGGAATTTCGAATAGAGATCCTTTGATTCATGAGGCTAGACCTAGCCGTGATAACTGACATATAGGCGGAGTCACGGGTGAAAACTAATAAAAGTATAAGAGAAGGTCGTGTACGATTAATGGTATAAGTTTTATGTTACTTATGACGTGAATCGAAGTTTTTTCGAACTGAACAGCTAACGCAAACTGGTTTAAAACTTGAATTTAAATTTTAAAGAAGAATTTATCCATTAATATAGTAACATTTTTATCTGACTAATTGAATATATTTCAACTATAAGTTTTTTTTTAATTTTGTATTTATTTTTAGGATAAAAGTGTTACAAACTTTTTGTTAGGATATCCATACTTATCTCCAGCCGGTCATACTCGAGTGGGCAGGGCGGCAGCACAGAACCCTTTCTTTCCGACTGACGCAGGTGCTTTCCGGGCACGGTTGCTTCGGGAAGTACCTGCACTCGGTCGCCAGGAGGGAATTGAGTCCCGCCTGCCACCACTGCGACTGCAGTGAGAACTCGGCTCAGCACACGCTGGCGGTGTGCTCCGCTTGGGCGCCGCAGCGACGGGCCCTCACTGCAGTCATCGGAGGAGATCTCTCGCTGCCGGCCGTCGTACGATCCATGGCCGGGTGGCAAGTGCAGTTTTACCGCGGTCGCGACCTTCTGCGAGGAGGTCATCTCGCAGAAGGAGGCGGCGGAGAAGGCCCGGAAGGACGACCTCCAATCAGTTCCGAACCGTCGCCAGTGAACCAAGCGGCGGAGGCGCGCTTATCAGCACCTCATGCCGCCCTGAGTATGGCCGTGGATGGGCGAGACGGGTTTTCCCCCCATCCGCTTCACCAGCCAGCCGCGAGAGGGCGAAGTTTTGCGTGTGCCGTACATCGCCTAAATTGAGAGGATTTAACATCTAGAGACAGTGCCCGTTACAGTGCGGGCAAGCGCTGGGAGGGGTCCGGATGGGGTAAGAAAGCGGTTCCCGGAACTCTCCCGTCTCAGGCGCAGAGTGGCACACCGTGTGGTTTTAGTCAGTTCGATTCCGACAGACCGCCCCGCCGCAAGCCCCGGTGGGGTGAAGGCCCGAGGGGGTTTTCACACGTTAAAAAAAAACCATACTTATAAATTTTAAAGGAACTCTGTCTGCTGGTAATACGTTCACGAATTAACCGATTTGGATGAACCTCGGTATAGAGATAGATTAGATCTCGGAGAAGGATACAGTCTACTCTCTGTAGCGATAAACGCGCGGGCAGAATCGTGGATAAAAAGCTAGATACTGAAAATATAAACTAGCGCGCTAGTTTACAATATATTTTAACTAACCCTCTCCTGTGAGGAGACCCGAGCCTAGCAGTGGGACATTATGGGTTGTCGACGATGATGATGATTATAAACTAGCTGACCCGGCGCCTTTTGTACCGCCATATTCATTTTAGAGGAAACTTTCTGAATTACCGAAAAACTTATTTTTGTGAGCACCCCGTGTCAACTTTCCTCTGGGCTGCATTGTACATGAGTAGGCGGACAAAGAAAATATAACGCCTCCAGTTTTCTCTTATTTTTTTCTATGTAAACATTGTTCTGACAATAACAAACACATAAAAAAAAGAATGCTCCAATTTGGTGTAGTCGATCGAAAGTTTATATCTACATACATTTTTGCGATTCATTTTTATTTATTTAGTTTCATATAATTGTAACGAATTCGATTTTCAAAAGGAAATCACCCGGTGATCTTATTTTATACCTATATATAAATAATAAATATTTTCGGACATTTTAACATAACGCTATCTAGTCCCAAACTAAGCAGAACTTGTACTATGGGTACTAGACAACTGATATTAATACATATATAGAAAACACCCAAACTCCGAAAAAAATATTTGGAGATCACACAAACATTTGGTCCGATTCAAGAATCGAACCCGAGAACTCTTACATGGCAGCCGCATACGCTACCATTTCGAGGCAGTCCAATAAAAATATATATTGCTTTTTAATGATATGTATTTGCAGATCCAGAGTTTTTGGAGCGTTTATTGATATACAATAAAGGAAACATTGAGAGGGCCAAGAAAAAATTTGATAAACTTTGCACATGTCTCAATTTAATGCCGGAGTACCTTAAAAACTTTGACCCGATACATGAATTTATTCCACTTTTTGAAGTTTTGTGAGTATTTTACACGTCATTTTATTTATATAATTAATGAGCATACCAAAGTGACTGTACTCAGCCTGTTGGAAAGCATATGCAGAATCCAAGAGTGGTCTTCATATTCTCTTCGCTATTCGCTTCGGAATGCATGGGCCGGCTCGACCGGAGTGATACCACGGCCTCACAGAAACCGCTGTGAAACAGAGCCTGCGCTGTATTTCACCGAGTGAGTGAGGATACCGGAGGCCCATAATCCAACCCTTCCCCTAATCCCCCTAACCATCTGCCAAGGCCGGCAACGCACTTGTGACGCCTCTGGTGTTACGGGTGTCCAAGGCAGTGGTAATCACTTACCATCAGGCGATACGTCTGCTCGTTTGCCCCTATTCCATAAAAAACGATAATATATTAATATATATAAACCAACGAAACACGACATTGTACGTTGATCTTCTCAGCGAGGGTAGTACCGCCCCGGTCGAGTCGGCCCAACCGTGCTGAAATCAGCGAGGCTCTACTTGTACTATGTTTGTATGTTCTGCTGTAGCACCTAAACTACTATACTAATTTTGATATCTATAGTTTCAATACTTTCTTAATAATAGCCCAGGTGTCATAGGCTAGTTAAATATTATGATAAGTTTGTACGTAGTCGGATTATATTTTGTTTGTAACTTTTCTGGCTTCCACGTTATTAACATAAAGTAACTTAATTAAGGTCTATAATTCATTAAATGTTGATTTTCCCAGAACAATAGTATAACATTGAAATTAATGACGTGATTGTACATTAATTTAGTTACTCAGCTTATTCGTGCTATAAGAATCAAAAAAGTATATTTTAAGCAGGAAGTCGGCACTGTTTTTGTTAAAGATAAAATACTAAGTATGTTTATTTAATTAAAAAAACGCAACAAGTAACTAAAAATATATATATATATATATGCATATATTATATAATCACGGGCAAACGAGCAGCGAAAGAGAAAGCGATTATTGCCGCCGCATGGACATCTGCAACACCAGAGGCGTCACAAGTGCGTTGCCGGCCTTAAGGTTAAGTACCTTGAACTTCAATGTTCTTGTGACTCGTGTTTATATACACGTTGTCTTGCTAAGTATTTCGGTTATTTCACTGCTTACGAATCCTGTGCCAAATATTGCATTAACGTGTTTTATGTACTACTAGCTATATTTAGTGGTATTAACATATAGTCTCACTTGGCAACTAAATTATGCATTCTTATTATTTACAAGCTGAGACCTATGGTGATACCTGTATGTCAAAGCTAGGTTAAAAAGTATCTTAAGTTTCATCAGCTATCTACCACTGTAAGTCCCGTCAAAATCAGTCGAGCATTTTAGAATAACTGGGTCAAACAGACAGTCAAATAGACAGACTGAGAGACACAAAACTGCACGCAGACGGAGCAGTGGTTAAAAGCTAGTAAGCAAATGAACTCGTTTCGCTTCACAGTCTTTATGTAGAGTTCTGATATTTTTGATAATAATAATATAATAATGGCCGGTAGAACTGGCCGGGTCGACCGAGGCGGCACTACCCTCGCACAGAAGATTAACGTAAAGTGACGGCGTTCGTGCTGTCGTGTTTTGTTGATGAGTGCGAGACCGGAGGCCCAATGATGCAGAAGCATCACTAGGCTGCCATAGAGTGGGTCACCATGCTTCATTGTTGGATTGTCTGCATTCACAATGAATATAGTGACCACCACTCTTGGATTCGGCTTATGCTTTCCATCAGGTAGAGTAGAGACATTTTGGTAGGCCCATATTTAAAAATATACATTTATATCTAAGCAGAGTTTATGCTATAGGTACTAGACAACTGATATACATATTATATTCATTTTTTGTACGTACATAAAAATATACATAGAAAACAATCATTTTCCGAAACAAATATTTGCAAATCATACAAACATTCGGTCTGACCGAGCGGCAGCGGCAGCGTATAGGAGGCAGTTAATGAGTAATTTATATGTTGCAGTGATTATTGCCTGTTGCCGATGCCTACAGATGACAACTATAGAGTAGTGTTTATGGCGGCAACTGGCCGAGAAAACGATGATTATGAAGTTATACATTTTTATAGGTATTTATTCGTGGTAAGTTATATGAAAACAAATTTAGTAATAACTACTCACTTAGATTGTACAATTGCGTTTGGCTGTTGTCGGTTCAAATCTCAAATAGGACAACATCGTGTGTGATCCACAAATAAATGAAATGTAAAAATAAATAAAAACACTTTGTGTTTTTCCTTGCCCTTCATTAGTTATGAAATGATTTTACGATCTCCGACAGTAAATGTTTAACGTACTTATTGACAAACAAAAATAAATTTTATAAGGAGATGAGATACAATACTTTCTAAAAAGGTGCCAAATTGAAATGAATTTATAAAACGCATTTTCCGAATATGAAAATTAATTGCGTACAAAAAAACCTTTTTTTATTTCAGATTATATACTATTTTATGAGTCATGACTACTGCCAAGGCTTCGAAATAGTAGCTGACATAAGAAAAATTACCGCCAAAACTATTAAGAAGATTAATCCCATGGTTTTACACAAGGGCTTGATGTTACTTACCGTAAGTCTTAAGTCGTTTTGTTTCTATTTAATAATCATCTCTATTCCTACATCGATAGATATTTTATTTACTTAAGTTTAGTGTTATAATTCCATTATTTTCTAGAACATACACGTATCAAATTTAACTTACATTTAATTTATCTAAACTACTCGACTAGAGTCAACGTTGAGTGCAACCTGATTGAAAGGTTACCAATCTACACCAATATTATTTAGCTGAAAAATTTGCTTTTTTTATATTCCGCTACAGCAAAAGGTGGGAAATCATCAAAAACAATTATTTATTTGATACTGATGTCATTTGTCCTTGATAGTTTCGTCGGGGTAATTTATTCCTTTTGAGAGAAGAGGACGAAGTTGCGTTGAATACCTAGTTTAAAGATAATTATGTACATAAAATTATCTAATGATCCGGTTTGCAACGAGTACCTGTAAAAGTTAGTATAAAATGTTAAGTTCACACACATAACAACAATACATTGTTAATCTTGAATATGCTGTTCGATGTTGCAATTCAATAGTGTTACTAAATGGCAATAAAATGTTTTCAACGAGTGATAGTGACATGAAGAGTTTTTTTCCCAGGAGATAGTATTGTTTTTTTATGGGATAGCTGGCAAACGAGCAGACGTATCGCCTGATGGCAAGCGATTGCCGCCGCCCATGGACATCTGCAACACCAGAGACGTAACAAGTGCGTTGCCGGACTTTGGCAGATGGGGAGGAGGATAGGGATGGGGGAAGGGGTTGGGGTATGGCCTCCGGTATCCTCACTCACTCGGTGAAATACAGCACAAATGCTATTTCACACCGGTTTTATGTGAGGCCGTGGTATCACTTCGGTCGAGGTCGAATAGTCCAATTCATGCCGAAGCGTGGCTCTTCCACGGCAAACTTGTAACTCGTTTGAGTGTTATTTTTTATTAACTAATATCTAATTTGAATTGGAGATTGGTTATTGAAAACCGGTCTAAAAATTTGAAAACAAAACTTCTCAATCTAAAAAAAAATTGTATTTTTTTCCTCTAATGTCGGTCACATATCTCTAGACACCCAAGAAAGGTATGAATATTACCAGAAGTCAACCGAACAGTTTTTTTGGTAAGAGATACCTCAATATTAATATTACTTATACAAATAATCTAAATTAATCTTTGTTACTTCAGGATTGTTTAGGTCAAAGAATCAAAAAAATACATTTCTTCAACGATTCTAAGTTCTTCGAAGCAGTTCTTTTTCTCACCAAACAAGCTTTGTCTGCTAAATTGAAAGAAAGAATTGTAATACATTCAAATAATGAAAGTTTATGCAATCAAATACCTAAGAACCATGTACCAAAAGACTACGGTGGAGATGAATTGTCTGTAAAAGAGTTGACTGGTGAGTAACTTTACATAAATATTTACAGTTTCGTGAATTTGAATCATGAACTCCGCCAAGCTGATTTAGGAATATAATAATAATCTACTAATTCAAGAGAAGACAGGAACCCTCAACGATGCAATACAAATATTTGTCCCTGGATAAATGTTATATATAGTTTTTTATGTATGGCCATGCCAAAATGACATTAATCTGCCCGATGGAAAGTAAAAGTAAAATTCAAAAGTGGTGGTCACTATTCTCATTACGAATGCATCAATGCAGCATGGTGACCCTACATCATAATAGCCTAGTGAAGCGTTGCATCATCGGGCCTATGGTCTCGAACACCAACAAAACGTGACAGCACTTCTGCTGTCATTTTACGTTGATTTTCTGTGCGAGGGTAGTACTGCCCCGGTCCAGCCGACCCGTTTGTGCTTAAATTAGCGCGACTCTACTACCTTATAGTATATATATGTACATACTAATGTAGCTTTAAACTATGTTCAATAAAAGTATGTTTATAGTGTCTTCATTCCGCAATACGACCTCGGCTTAGTTTATTAGTGATGCCTAATCACGTTCCTGGACGTTGTTTGTGGTAACATCATCATCATCATCAACAACAACCCATAATGTCCCACTGCTGGGCTTGGGTCTCCTCTCAGGAGAGGGTGAAGGCCATACGTCCCCACGCTGGCCAAGTGCGGGTTGGGAACTGGCAAGAATACGTTGTGGCTACGTAAATCTTGCTGTTGAATGCCCAAAGGCCTCCAACTAAGCTTAACGATTGTTATCGTATGATAACAACCGGGACCGACTGCTTAACGTTACCTCCGAATCACGGAGATGCTCTTGGTAACATGCCGCCAGCGGTCACCCATCCAGGTACTGACCGCGCCGTCATTGCTTACCTTCGGTGATTGTTTCAAATCACCGTGTGCAACTGGGCTATGAGCGCCTCTCTATGTGGTATCATAATGGATATAAAATATAAATATAGCAAATTATACTGTTTAAGTCCTAAAAAAAATGTAATTAGTCATCATCATCAACAATGAGAGGGTTAAGGTCATACGACCCCAAACTGGCCTAGTGTGGGTTGAGGACTGGCAAGACAACATTGTGGCTAGGTACTCTTGCAGTTGAATGTGTTTAAGCTGCCCAAAGGCCTCTACCTATGCTTCACGACTGTTATCCTATGATAACAACCGTGACCGGCTGCTTGACGTGGCCTTCGAATCACAGAGACGCTCATGGTATCATGCCATGGTTTCATGGTGAAAGTATTGCCAATAGTGGTGCGAACTGCCACATCTTAAAGTATGTAGGTCGACTTAACCAGTAACCCTGTAATTCTGTATACACGTATTTTTTTTATTTCCAGAAAATTTGCGCAAGGAACTATGCTCCAATGAGCACATAGCGCATTTAAAGTTCATGGAGCAAGCGGCAACTGATGAATCATTAAGACTATCATGCGATTTTAATGAAGAATATTCTGGAATGCCTGGGTCATTCAAATCATTAACAGTAGATTGATTCTATAAGAAAAAGGATATTAAAATAAGTTTATCACAGCTATTAAACAGAAGTATACCGTGGGAGAGCCACGCTTCCGTCGGCGGATACCACGGCCTCACAGAAAACCGGTGTGAAACAGCGCTATCGCTGTTTTTCACTTAGTGGGTGAGGATACCGGATGATCATACCCCAACCCCTCCCCCCATCTCTTAAAGACCGGCAATGCACTTGTGACACCTCTGGTTTTTGCGGGTGGTCATGGGTGGCAGTAATCGCTTACCATCAGGCGATAAAACAGTCGGTTGCCCCATATTCCTTAAAAAATACATAATTTAGAAGTGTTCATTAGATTGATTGTGGTAGGAATTACATTAAAAGTGAATAAGTTATAAAAGTGATTTTATTTAACTAAATTATTTATTAAAATTATTTTATTTACAGTCATAGATTCCTGTGGTCAAGTGGAAGATTTCAGTATTAATTGAAAGAAAGAAAGATATGAAAATCGTTTTTTAAAGAGAACTTCCTCACTAGGAATGAGTCCTTTGTCGCGGGGGGCTTTACAGACATACATGTAACGGATACAAAAAACACCCTGACTTAGAGCTATGTGTAGGATTAGAACCCATAACGCTTGGCACAGTAGGAATCGGCGTGGCAACTGCTTAATCGACTAGGCCACACGTGCAGTCGTATTTATTATAATATACTCAGTGCAACACATAGTTTTATACTGAGTTGAGGCAACAAAACACAAGCAAATATAGTATCTTGTCCAATGACAGAAAATGCGCTTAGCTCAGCATATTACTGTAGCCGTAATAACTGCAGCGCTGGTATTACGACAGAGGGCGCACCCGGTGTCATGTTGTGCCTGAGGTCTCAGGTTCAATCCCGGGATGGACTAAATGTTTGTTTGATCTACAAATATTTATAGGCCTCCGGTTTTCTTACTTACTAGGAGAAACACAGCTCAAGCGCTATTTCACACCGGTTTTTTGTAATGCCATGGTGTCGCTCCGGTCGAACCGATTCATGCGAACCGAAGCGTGGCTCTTCAAAGGTAGCAATTGCAGCTGATTTAACTAATATTGTAGTTATGAAATATAAATAAATAAACAGCCGTGACAGAAAGTGTCCTAATTGCGGTGTTGGGCAGTGATAGGTATTGTCTGTTTTTGTGCGACTCGGAAAATGTGTTGTGTTGAGTAGAACTAAAATATTATGACTGCCAGCGAGTAATTGGTCTTGTATTTGCTCTGTTCCATTGAATTTAGAGAAATGTGTTCGTAAACATCGCGCTAACCAGTCTCCTACTTGATTTAAAGTCTTAACTTAACGTTTACTTGTAATCATTAAACAATCCCATTAATATATATTAAATTGTTTCATTTATACAAATGGTAACATCAAACAAACACGTAGTTTATAGTCTATGGAACTGTGTCTATAGTCTAGTATATGATCACTTTTAAAAATAAACTCTTCTTCCTTTGCTTGCTCTTAAAATGATTCAAGTATATTTCATTTAATAATCTCAAATAATTATGGATCCACACATTGCTTGGAAAACCAGAAAAAAGCTGCAAGACTCCTAATCTATACTTTTTATATTATAAATAGGTAAAGTTTATGAGCTTGTACTAAGTAATCTCTGAATCTATTAAGCTGATTTTGAAAATTCTTTTAGCACAGAAAGCCATATTATTGGTGAGAGTATGACTCTATTATTAACCCAAAAAAACAGTTCAACGAAGTGGGCACGGATCAGCTTGTATCTTATATATTACTATTAACTATTATCCGACTAAATATAGTAGTAATAGTTAAACTGTCTCGTTGGTCTGACGGTTAAAGTATGCGACTGTCGATGAAGAGGTCTTGGATTAGATTCCTTTGTCGTACTGTGCGTTTTCCTTACAAGAGATTCTTAATATCAGCCCTTAATACGGTGGATGGCAGTGTTTCCCGCCTGTGCCTCGGTCCCGGTTGTCATGAACACCTATGACAATCGTTATAAGAAAGTCAGTGGCCTCAAATATACAGAGAACTATTTCATCCTTCAAATTCAAGTTCACCCTCGTGATTGCGGAGGTCCGATGCCGGTCGTTCCATGGAAAAACTGATATTCAGGTGAAACCGGTTTAATTAATAGCCGGACTCAATTAATCTTGGGAATAACAAAGGCTAGGAAAATTATGATCTAACTACATTGTCAGTAAAAAGCCTAATTTTGATATAGAAATCAGAATTGTATTAAAATTGACTTCGAAGATATTACGAAAACAATTCATTAGTTAAGTATAGCTGTCAAAATCTATCCTACAAATAAATACTTCACAATATAGAGCAAGATGAGATAGTGAAACTGCAGGGAGTGTTTCATAACATCGTTAATAAACTATCAGTTAAACGTCAGTTACAAATTATTGATATACTGTTTGACTGCCTTTTTGGCGCAGTGGTAACGAATGCGACTGCTGGCTAGAGGTCTCGGGTTCGATTCCTGAGTCGGACCAAATGTTTGTATGATCTGCTAATATTTGTTTCGGAGTTTGGGTGTTTTCTATGAATAATTTGTATGTATTTACAAAAAAAAGTATATAAGTATTAATATCAGTTTTCTAGTACCCATAGTACATGTTCTGCTTAGTTTGGGACTAGATGGCGTTGTTTGTTAAAATGTATGAATATATTTATATTAATTTTTTCATTTTATTTATTCTCCGTATCAATTATAGGTTGAAAATAAAAATTGTGTTACAAAATGTACAATATTAGGATTGGTAGTTTCTTAGTTTTCTTCGTTGCTCCGTAGTTCAATGTTTCTTCGGTAGATGGCGCTGTCATATATTTTTATGTTAACGCTGTATGTGGAAGTCGCCACACTAGGAAGGTAGAGTGGCAACCATTTAAACTATTAGGCCATACGTGCGGTCATTACTATGAAATTCAGTAATAAGTTACTAAAACGTCATGTAATGTGATGACTATGTCAACAATTAAGTGACAAAAATGTGTAGATGTGTCACATGCTCTTTTTTTATATATGGCCCTAACAAAATGACTCTCTCTGCCTGATGGAAGCATAAGCAGAATCCAAAAGTGTTGGTGACCATACCTATTGTTAAAACAGATAAAACAACAATGCTGCATGGTGACCCACACTATGGCGGTCTAGTGATGCTTTTACGTTATTGGGCCTCCGTTCTCACACTCACCAAGGAAGCACGATGACACGGATACTGTCATTTTAAAGTTATTTTCTGTGCGAGGGTAGTACCGCCCTGGTTGTGCTGGCCCAACCGTGCTGAAATCATCGTGGCTATACTACCTTGAAAATTTATTAAGCCGGAGGTTTAACTTTAGTCAACATAGTTTTTTTTAACCGAAATATGGTGCTTTCACGATTATGTGCTTAATTTAGTCAAATTACTATACGTAAAGTTTCGTCAAATATAGACATTATTATCTTCTGAAAGTTAAATAGGTTCAGGGTTAAAAGACATTAGATTTCTCCAAACTACACAATTATATTTCAAAAAATGTTTGTATACTTCATTAATTCTACTATTATAAATTTGAAAGTTAGCTTGTCTGTCTGTTTCTCTGTAATGCTTCCACGCCTAAACCTCTGCACAAACTCTAAAGAAATTTGGAATTGAGATACCTTGAATCTTGAAAAAGACATAGGGTACTGTTTATAGCGATAACTAACATACGCGCGGTTAAAGCTAAAGCTGGTATAATTGTAATTACAGTACCATAACATTTTTTTTTAGATTTCACATTAAAATTATGATTGTTTCTAAATTTTCTGCTATTTGTAAGAATAATTTTACGACAAAGACATGAAGTGATTAACAGGAAACCCAAAGCACGCCCGCTATTTCAAATTACGTATGATGTGATTTAGGTTTTGTTCTTTTTCTAGCATTGAGAGTAGTAGTTGCATTACTAATCTAAACACAGTTGTTTAAAGGATCCTGGCATTCCAGAATATTCTTCATTGAATCTGCAAGGCAGCCTGAGAGACTCATTAGTGGCAGAATTTTCTAAAATTTTCACCCTTGCTTTGTGAATATCTGAACTATATTCTTCGTAATTCATTTCTGTAAATTGAAATAAAATGGTATGCTTATTTAAATACTGCTTATTTTTATTGCACGTATTCCACCTATGTGAAAATATATTTATTTAATAAATACTATAAATATTTAAGCATAAAAATTATATTATACTAACATAATGATTGAATGAACGAGATTTGTATTGAAAAATCATAATGAAATATATTATTAATGATTTTATTATCTGGATTAACAATGAAAGAGCTAGATAGCAATACATACTCGTTTTAGAAAACTCACAGCTCTAGCTCTGCGCAGTTTATATCAATATCGAGATATTTCTTCATATTATCGTAATCTACTTTGCTTGTTTCTTTTTTTAGGGTACCGTACTTCAATAGAAAAACGGGAACGCTTGGAACTACTGTCCTCAGTCAGTCTACTCTACTGTGTAACGTCCCTTAGAGCTGTGAAAAATTAAACTTCTAAGCCAATACAATCAAAAGATACTGTCATTGCAAATTTTTGACACTCACAAGGAAGTCGACACCTACAGGGTACGTGAACTCAGAATCTCGAAATTCGCTACCAAGCAAAGCAAGTCTTATGGTAAAAATTGCAAAAAGCATACATTTTTAGTTACATCATATAATATAACAACAGGATCGTACGGAGCCATCGGTGCGCAAGATGTTTTTTTTTCACACCTATTTCATGAAGTCAACACATAGAAGAAAATAATTTTGGTGCTAATTTTTGAAACAGTCAACATTTAAGTTAGCAGAAAGTTACCACTTAATTCCTTGGTACTTTTTTCATATCCTCCATAGTCCTTAGGTAACACTTGCCTTGGTACGTGATCGTACAAACTTTCAACATCTTGATGTACTATAAGCCTTTGTTTCAGTTTTGTAGAGATACTTTGTTTGACAAGTATTATGATAGTTTCCAAAAATTTCGATCCACACAATAAATGAACTTTCTTTACTCTCTGGCTTGTAGATTCCTAAAACATTTTTTATTTTCATTTCCTCACGATATTCATACAATTTTTTTCACAATATATCTATTTAAGGACTGATAGTTGTGGCAAATCTTAAGTAAGACTTATCTCTATCTGTGGAAGTCTTTTGGTTGAGATAATAATACGTTCTTTAACAATAATTAATACTAAATATGCTTGTATTAAGTACCATCACGTTTAGCCATTTATTTGGTTGGTAAAGATAGAAGAAAAATGAGAAAGAAGAGCGACAAGTTAATAGTCACACGTTATACAATGCATTTTTTTTAAAGACAACTCTTGATATATACCTCCTCGGTTGCGGTGGACTTTACAAACAAACATGATCAAATCAACAACCCATAATGTCCCACTGCTGGGCTCGGGTCTCCTCTCAGGAGAGGGCTAAGGCCATAGTCGTGAAGCTTAGTTAGAGGCCTTAGGGTGGCTTAAAAACATCCAACGGCAAGATTTACGTAGCCAAAACGTATTATTGCCAGTCCCCAGCCCGCACTTTGCCAGAGTGGGGACGTATGGCTTAAACATGAAATAGACAAAAAAAAACCCAGACTCAGAACATGTATGTCTCATGTAGGACTTCAACTCACAACACTTGGCGTAGTAGAGAGTGACGTGGATGTCGCTTAAATCACTATTTTATCGTTCGGAAGCCCCTACGGGACGTCACCCCACCGGGGTTAGTGGCGGGGTGGTGTGCCGAAACCGGACCAAATTAAATGACACGGTGTGACACTCTGCGCTTCAGATGAAAATAATTACATTGGAAAATTTTAAATCATTTCCATAACAATGTGTATTATTGGCACGCGAGTAAACTATTCATGATAAACCCAGGAAAAAAGTTGCTAAGTAATAATTTAAAAAACCTTTTGTAAAATGAATTTAAATAAAAAATATTCGTATTTGCTACAACAATTATCTTTTTGACAATACTTCCCGGCCGATTTCAATTATTATTAACTTGCTACTCAAACCATGAAGCATATGTTAACAATTATAATCGTATAAGTTTGTTTACTTTAGTCTAGTCCAGGCATTGACTAAATTGAAATCTTGGAGTTATGTATGGAACAATTTACGTAAATACTTACAACAATCAAAGTGAGACCTTTTTTTAAAATAACAGGATTTAATTTAGTCATAACCCCCAAATTCAACATTCTCAGGTCAACAATCACTTCAAATCCTACACAGTAGTCATTATACAAAGTGTGTAGTCCAATCTGAAACGAAAAAATAAATGGATAGTAAGCGAAATTTCACCTGTTACTTATGAGTAACAGGTGAAATTTCCCAGTTGCACTCGGTGATTAGAAGCAATCACCGAGGGCAAGCAACGGCTGCGCGGTCAGTACCTGGATGGGTGACCGCTGGTGGCATGTTACCATAAGCGTCTCCGTGATTCGGAGGTCACGTTAAGCAGTCGGTCCCGGTTGTATTCATACGATAACAGTCGTGAAGCTTAGTTGGAGGCCTTCGGGCGGCTTAAAAACATCCAACGGCAAGATTTACGTAGCCACAGCGTATTCTTGCCAGTCCCCTACCCGCACTTGGCCAGCAAGGGGACAAATGGCCTTAAACCCTCTCCTGAGAGGAGACCCGAGCCCAGCAGTGGGACATTATGGGTTGTTGATTGATTGATTGAACTTCAAAAATTATTTGCATCGAGGTGACAGAATAAAAACACAGAATAAGACAACAAATATAGGTGCTGAGACCTTTAATAATTCCGTTCTTACGACAAGAAGCGNTATAAAATATAAATATAGCAAATTATACTGTTTAAGTCCTAAAAAAAATGTAATTAGTCATCATCATCAACAATGAGAGGGTTAAGGTCATACGACCCCAAACTGGCCTAGTGTGGGTTGAGGACTGGCAAGACAACATTGTGGCTAGGTACTCTTGCAGTTGAATGTGTTTAAGCTGCCCAAAGGCCTCTACCTATGCTTCACGACTGTTATCCTATGATAACAACCGTGACCGGCTGCTTGACGTGGCCTTCGAATCACAGAGACGCTCATGGTATCATGCCATGGTTTCATGGTGAAAGTATTGCCAATAGTGGTGCGAACTGCCACATCTTAAAGTATGTAGGTCGACTTAACCAGTAACCCTGTAATTCTGTATACACGTATTTTTTTTATTTCCAGAAAATTTGCGCAAGGAACTATGCTCCAATGAGCACATAGCGCATTTAAAGTTCATGGAGCAAGCGGCAACTGATGAATCATTAAGACTATCATGCGATTTTAATGAAGAATATTCTGGAATGCCTGGGTCATTCAAATCATTAACAGTAGATTGATTCTATAAGAAAAAGGATATTAAAATAAGTTTATCACAGCTATTAAACAGAAGTATACCGTGGGAGAGCCACGCTTCCGTCGGCGGATACCACGGCCTCACAGAAAACCGGTGTGAAACAGCGCTATCGCTGTTTTTCACTTAGTGGGTGAGGATACCGGATGATCATACCCCAACCCCTCCCCCCATCTCTTAAAGACCGGCAATGCACTTGTGACACCTCTGGTTTTTGCGGGTGGTCATGGGTGGCAGTAATCGCTTACCATCAGGCGATAAAACAGTCGGTTGCCCCATATTCCTTAAAAAATACATAATTTAGAAGTGTTCATTAGATTGATTGTGGTAGGAATTACATTAAAAGTGAATAAGTTATAAAAGTGATTTTATTTAACTAAATTATTTATTAAAATTATTTTATTTACAGTCATAGATTCCTGTGGTCAAGTGGAAGATTTCAGTATTAATTGAAAGAAAGAAAGATATGAAAATCGTTTTTTAAAGAGAACTTCCTCACTAGGAATGAGTCCTTTGTCGCGGGGGGCTTTACAGACATACATGTAACGGATACAAAAAACACCCTGACTTAGAGCTATGTGTAGGATTAGAACCCATAACGCTTGGCACAGTAGGAATCGGCGTGGCAACTGCTTAATCGACTAG
>PKRV01001337.1:0-18875 GCA_003709505.1 Hyphantria cunea
CCCGACTAAAGTATGATTGTATTCTTCTCGTTGTGGACAAGGAGCATAATCATCGTAGGCCTCAAAAACGTTATCAAAACCCGGATGTGGAGTCGCCACCTGAGGAAAATAAAAAACCAGTGAAAAATCTAGTAACACAAATGAGAATTTTTTAAAGAGTATTACTATTGGACCGATGAGTAATTTTAATAATAATAATAAAGAAACTGAAAGATTGATGTTAGCTATTCTAGACCAATCTATCAAAACCAGACACTATCATAAATTTATTATTAAAGATTTATCAATAGTGTCATACAAATGCCAACTATGCAACTCCACTCAGGAAACAATAGAACATATAATAGGATGTTGTCCGTTTTTAGCTAATTAACAGTACACGGAAGACATAATAACGTAGCGAAACAGACCCACACACAGTTAGCCATAAAATATAACTTATTAGATAAAACTGAAGCCTATTACAAAAACAAACCTAAAAGTGTACTCAACAATAAAATAGTAAAACTGTATTGGGACCGAGACATAATCACCGACAAAACGACCACGAAGAATAGATCAGATATCACACTAACACTTAAGGACAGAAAAATTACATATCTAACAGACATTGCAGTACCTAATTCGAAAAATATAAGAAGAAAATACACCGAGAAAATACAAAAATGGATACCACTTGCATATGAAATACGACTAATGTGGCACCAACACACCGTCAAAATCCTACCCATAATAATCTCATCAACCGAACTCAATCCAAAATCATTGCACACATCACTTACAGAACTAGACTTAAATAAATATTCATACATTGCATTACAAAAATCAGTGATAATCGATACCGGCTCTATAGTGCGATGATTTCTCACATCCACCACTCAAAGCTCTACAACACTACACAATGAACCAACCCGCTTGGCGTATGCTATAATGCTAGGTTCACATTTACCAGCATTTGCTGAAATGAAATTTTGAATAGCCCATAATAATATCTTTATTTATTCAGACAAGGTCCATAATGTAGTATATAATTTCTCTTAATCTATGTTAGTACCTTACAATTCAATTTAGTAACGTCTTCAGAAAACCGTTCATTATATGCGAATCACCTTTTTTTTTTTCTTAAAAAGAAACTCCCTCATTAAGAATATATATTCCTGTGTCGCGGGGGACTTTACAAACATACATGAAACAGACACAAAGTACACCCAGACTCGGAGCAACAATTTATGGATCACACAAAGTGTTGTCCCATGTAGGATTTGAACCCACAACACTTGGCCCAGTAGGAAGCGGTGTGGCGACCACTTAAACCACTAGGCCAACCGTGCAGTCATTTATCGGCCATGACCCTCAGGATGCCATTACTGCTGTCCCGCACTCTCCTCTACAAGGAGGCAGTTCGCTTACGTAGTATAGCGTGGAAGCCATCCACTCTCGCTACCATAAACATTGTGGAAGCACTACAGTAACGAGGCAACTTTGATAGGATACTGAAGGCATTATTTTACTGAACACGTAATGTGTTCAGTGTCGTGGCAACGAGTGAATGTACATTCAACGGTGTAGATTAATAATGCTAATGCAATTGTTATTGAACAACCAATCACAAAACAAATGATGATTGAAGAATTGCTAAATAACTATTTACTTACACTCTTCGATATAATTTTATACACTCGATTGTTGGCACTTGGCGTAACACTTTCCCTTTTTGATACACAATATGTCACAGACATTGTTACACAGAAAAATTAGATATAGTAACAGAATTAAACAAACAGAAATAGCTACTTACTCCGAAAGGATTGGAGGCGTTAACTTGTGCGAAGGGTACTCCAAGGAACATTGTGTAATCGCCATCGATTGCTCTTAGACCTTTGATGAAGCCAATGTCAGTTTTAACTACAAGGCTTTTAGTTTCACTGTTAACTGTAAAAATTAAAACTATTAAAATAAAACAATTATCTCCTAACATAATTCACTCAGTTACTATTAATGAAAGTCTGCAGAATTCTATGTAGATTATGTTGTAATTATCAAATATTACGTACGTATACACGTGTTGACATCTGTTATCGAATACGGTCGAGTTAAAGTTCATTTTGATATATATCTCAATAGATGTCTAAAGTAACAAGATTAGCTTGTAATAAGTATCTAGAAAACATTACTTTAGGTATATTGCTAAAGTAATACCTACTTTTATTTTCGAAGGCCCAAAAATTTACCCTGAAATTTGCATTGTAGCATGGCTCATCAGTTTGGATTAGGCAATAATTATACTATTTGTAGGAATAAATGAATGACAGTTGAAAATCAATCATAAGCAACACCCGAATAATAATTCTCATGATTGTTTAGGCGTTTTAAAGCAAGTACAAGATTTTATTCATTTTTCAATCTATTATGTAATAATTTGTAAAAATCAATATAACGCAAAAAGAAAACAATCATTAAATAACACAAATGCTTTTTTTATTTTATTTATTTATCTTTATTGTATATACATAGTACGAAATGGTACAACAGGAATAATTACACAATATGTATAACAATTGGCGGTCTTATCCCTCTCGGCGATTTCTTCCAGACAATCATAACACGGAAATGTGTGTTTCAAAAATTTTAAAATTTAGGGTAGTTTAAATACAGGCAACACACAAAACATATGAAAAATAAAAGAAAAAAAAAACAAAAGAAATAGTAACGATCTATACACAAATGTTAGACACTATTCATATTACACAAACATACTTATACCTACACAAATACATATACACACTGAAATATATATATATGTATGCATACACATACAGACTAGTACAAATAAAACATAAAATTAAAANTCACCATCCTCAATGCGAAAAAGAACAATGCAGCATGGTAACCCACACTATGGCGGCCTGGTGAGATGCTTCTTCACGCCCCGCTTAAAGGACCCGGGATCATAGTGGGAAGGAAACACGTGCGCTGGTAGTGAGTTCCAGGTTTTGACCGCTCGGCACAGGAAGGAATTACCGAAACGATGAGTACGAGGACGTATGTCTTCCACTTTGAAGCGGTGACTTCTAAGGCCGGCACGTGTTGTTCTGTAGAGGAAGGGAGAGGGGGGGATCAATTGGAAGAGCTCTTCAGAACACTCACCATGGTAAAGGCGATAGAGGACTGCCAAGGAGGCGACATCTCTACGCAACTGTAGAGGCTCAAGGGTCTCGGTGGCTAAGTAGTAATCCTTCACCAGCTTTTTGAACATATGCATGGTTTTTGCTCGTCGGATTTTATCTGGCAAGTTGTTACAAAGCCTTACCGCTTGCACAGTAAAAGACGTATCTACAAACTGAGAGGTATGTGCTGGTATTTTTAGTTTTAGATTCTCCGATGACCTCAGGTATCTGCAATGTGTACTTATCAAGAATTGAAAACGTTTTTTGAGATAAGGGGGTGTGTGAGGATGAAACAGAACACTGTATAAAAGAGTAAGAATATGCAGATTCCGGCGAAAACGTATTGGTAGCCACTTGAGTTTAGAACGAAACTCTGAGATATGACCATATTTACGTAATCCAAATATGAATCTAATGCATAAGTTTTGAAGTCGCTCAAATTTGTTCAATTAGTCTTCGGTGAGGTCCAGATAGCTGATAGCTGTCCTGCTGCAACAAACAGTTTGCGATTTACCTCGCCTATCTGAGAGTTTCAGGATAAGTACTTATCCAAACAGATTCCCAAGTTTTTCACCGTATCACTGTATAGAACAACCGTGCCGCTGCAACACACAACTGGTGTCTGGTGGAAGTTAACTTTGCAGTGCAGCCTGGAACTACCCACTATCATGACTTGTGTTTTGGTTGGGTTTATGTTTAGTCCATGCTCCCTACTCCAGTTGCAAATTTGAAATAAGTCTCGATTAATGTCGTCCGCTTGAGTTAGATTATCTGGAGTAGCTTGTGAATAAATTTGGAGGTCATCTGCATAAATATGGTAGGAAGAAAGTAATTGTTTTGTGATTGAGTTAATAAAAACTGCGAAAAGTAAAGGAGATAGCACGCCGCCCTGAGGTACACCTGCAGATGTTGTGCGCCCAGAGGAGTGAACATTTTCAATACAAGCACACTACTGGCGACCATACAGGTAGCTACGAAACCAGTCAATTGCCGATGGAGATATGTTAAGAGAGCGCAGTATGCCCAACAAAACATCAAAATCAACGGTGTTGAACGCGTTGCTAAAGTCTAGCAAAGCTAAGACCGTTAGCTTTCCCTCGTCCATCGCCGACCTAACGTCATCCGTAATATGGACTAGGGCTGTGGTAGTGCTACGGCCTGGACGGAAACCTGACTGAAAACAATTAAGGAAACAGTTTTTTGAAAGAAATGAAGTCATTTGCGTATAAATAAGACGCTCGAGGACTTTAGAGAAAAATGGAAGGAATTTTATGAAAGAATTAGAGGCGTAAATTTGTGCAAAGGGTACTCCAAGGTACATTATATGGTCGCCATCGTTACCCTGTATACCTTTTATAAAGCCAATGTCAGTTTCTACTATAAGTTTTCCTATTTCGCTATTAACTACTCAAACGAATATAATAACAAAAACGGAAATGTACTAAGTTAACAAGAATTAATGTTCACAAAGTTCTAATTAGATTATGTTTAACAAATTATCAGTAATAACAGGTGTCTCAAATATGTTGACAAAAAATTATACAACGCAATTGCGAATTTATTATCAAGCTTAAGTTCATTGATATAAGTTTTGAGGATTTAGGCTTGTACAATTTACTAATGGTCAATAACACCCAATATCACGAAGTAGATGATCATAACAAATGAAATAGATGTACAATAAAAATTAATTTAATTCATTAATTTTTTTCCCGCCGATTCTCGCATTTTGCTTTTGCCTCAAATGGAACATACAATATGCATCATATAGAGAGCGACTTGAATCGTCGCTAGCGCAAAGTTTGCCAAATGTCTCGAGTTCTTGACTAGTCATAGATATATATAGATGTAGCTATAATTGAAAATACTCCGAGGAACTATTTGGACTAATAATTTTCCGTTAACTTTCCAAACGGCAAAATTTTTATCCACATTTTTTTGATAAACGGCGTTCTCATTATCCTCTGGCATGCTTCTGAATCGATACGATATTTTAATTCACTAAACTGCTTCTTGGAGCAGTGGTGTCGTATGTAACCGCCGCGCTAAGGACTCGGTTTCGATTCCTGGGTAAGACAAATATTTTTAGTGTTTTCTATGGTCAGTGCTCATAAAAAAAATAATAAAACTATTTTATACGTCAATCTAATTTAAAAGGCGTCAGACGCAAAGAAAATAGTCAAGAACAGAGCGTATTCCGTTCGCAACGTACTAGCGACTATCATTCATGGAGCACTTCACATAAGGTAACTCAGTCACTCTGTCATTAAAAATATACTTTTTGGATGTTATAGTATGCTAATAAATAACATTCGTGTTCTATATATATATATATATATATATTTTTGATAAATTTCGCGAAGTAGCATGTACTTTGCGTTGCTATTTTCTTTGCGTCTGACGCCTTTGAGTCTTAAAACTCTAAAACCAGATCAACGAAGCAGTGTATTTTATAACTATTCTCTAAGCATATTTAGGTCTTTATGTTTTCCTAATAACGTGCTGTTACAATGTCAATGGTTATTATTGCGTAAACTTCTGTAAATATTATAGTTTAGTTATTAATTATAGTTTTTGCGTATGCTTTACTTTAAATAGTATAAAATAAAGTCACTTCCGCAATCTGCTCGTTTATATGTTTTAAAGTATTCAACGGATTTCAATGCAGTTTTTGGCAATAGATATACATGCATAAAAATAGAAGAAAAAATCCGAGTATTTAAAACACTTCCAAGCGATGCCCGGTTACTTAGCAAGTATTTATTGAATTTCGATAAAGGTTACATTTGTTAACATAATGTTATTGCCAGGGCATGCTAGTGATCAGACGGCCCTGCGTGAGAGAGATTATTTTTTAAAATTAATGTTTCAGTAAATATTTTACTACATTAAGTATAGCGAGCTAATCTGTTCTCATTGTGAGATACTCATCATAAAGATGATGATGTTTTCCTTGCCGATTTTGGCCACGGCAGCCAGTTTCATCGGAGACCAATCAACGCAGCACGCAACCACATCCAGAGAGAGATCAGTGCCGGCGGCCTTACTCGAGATAATATTAATTGTGACTATGTATAAAACCAGTTATGCTATAATTGTATTATAAACTAACTGCCCGGACAGACTTCGTTCACTCATTTTCAACATACACTTTTTTCAACGCTTTTTTTATAAACTTCCGTGTGTCTTAAGGAACATACAAAAAAATATCCGAATTGGTCGAGCCATTCTCAAGTTTAGTGCTTAATGTATATACTCATTTTTATGTATATAGTTAGTTGTTAGATTTTATCGATTTAAATGCAATTATCTACAACTATGTAGGCAACATAGTTGTAGATAACAACAAAGTAATGAATGGTTTTGAATAACTTAATTATTATTCAAAACATAAATTTAAGATAATAATTTTGATTGACGTGATGATGAACTTCCAAGTACTATGGGAAGTTATACAACTATTAGTCAAAATGCAAAAAAACAAAAATGAAATTAAACACCTGAAAACATATGAGTTAAAATGTTTTTAGTTTCGGGAAAACATCTTTTAGGTACTACGGAATATTAAAGTACTACGGAATACTAAAAACCAAAACTGTAACGATTATTATTATATATGACTTCCTCGCAGAAGGTCGCGACCGCGGTAAAACAGCTCTCGCCACCGGCCATGGAGCGTACGACGGCCGGCAGCGTGAGATCTCCTTCGATGATTGCAGTGAGGGCCCGGCGCTGCTGCGCCCAAGCGGGGCACACCGCCAGCGTGTGCTGGGCCGAGTCCTCACTGTAGTCGCAGTGGTGGCTGGCGGAACTCAATTCCCTTCTTGCGACCGAGTGCAGGTACTTCCCGAAGCAACCGTGCCCGGAAAGCACCTGCGTCAGTCGGAAAGAAAGGGTCCCGTGCTGCCGCCCTGCCCACTCGAGGATGACTGGCTGGAGAGCCTCCACGGTGGCGAAGCCAGCACGTGGAGGCTACATGTTAAGAGACACCGCCAACACAACGCCACTACAGCTCACCGCCTCTTCGGTCACGGCCCCCAGGCGCATCAAGGCATCGACCGTCGAACCCGAATTGGGCGTCCGACAGGTCGGGGCCCACCTCGCTGAGGTAATATATTATCAACTAGCTGAACCCTGAGGTTTTACCCCTGGTTCAATTCTGAACAACAACCGCGGATAGTATTAATGAACATGGTCGAAGAATGATGAATGATGGTGAATGTTGAAACACTGGTATCATTGTATATGAAAAACGAATAATGGAGGTTCATAATATAATAAGACACAGGTGGATTGTTATAGAAAATTATGGTAGTACCTTGCCATGCTAATTTCATCACAATCCAGCTGGCTCACACAGAAGTACAAATCTAAAAGTATTTATGCCTTTGAAGTAGCACGAGTAATGTGTTTTACCGCTAATTTATTACATATGTCAGCAAAATAAAATATTCACTCCGTTCACAGACTCCGCGTCGTTATAGCTTAGCTTTAAAAGTTCCAGGGATTGGTCATTTACACCTTATCTACCAATTTTTTTTTAAATACTTTCCATGTAATTTTCAAATTATTTTCAACCCTACAGAACTCAGTTTTCTAATACGCAGCTTTTAGATTTTTCAGCAATTTGTTGCAGAAGTTTCGGTATCGTAGATATGTAATATTGAGCGTGTAGTCATTGGGTTAACTTTTGAGTTTACGGCTCATGGTTTCTCTGTTACGGATACATCTAAGCAAACCTGGAGTAATCCAGGTCTTCATCAGTCTTTTTTTTAGAGGGGATATGCTTTAATTTAGGGGACCGTTGATCCTATAGTCACGAACAAGTACACAGTCAGCATCCAACGCGTTTAACACACAAGCTGTAAAGTCTGTTTCTGATAGAGCAGTATAAGCGGAGGATTAGTAAACCTGAACTCGGTTTAGCTTGCGTTTACCAAGTCTACGTGTATTTTGAACATTAAGAAACATCGGCAAGTGATCTGTGATGGAGGTGTCAAGTACCAATGTGATAGTATCGAGGTCCGTTTTGAGTATTACATGGTCCAGGCAAGGGGTTTCACGGGTAGGCAACATATGTGTCGGATACAAGCCATGTGAAGTATTCAGTGTTAAAAATTGATCTTGACTGCTATGCCAGAAGTTGTAGGTTCAAGACTAGTGTTATGAATGCAACCATAGAATCGCTATCATAGAGTAATTTATTTATGATGTGTATGTAGTTAATAAACAATAAGCATGTTTATCAGTACCATATTATGAATATCATGGTATATACGACTAAGCGAGATTTTTAATCACCTACAGCATAGATAATACTGCAAATGCCGAGGCCATTTATAATGTGTGTTGTGACGGTAAAATACATATGTATGTGGACCATACAGTGCCACCGCTAATGAAGCTGCTGTAATACGAGAGTTATAAAATAAAACAGATTTCAATCCTTTTTTTATCGATTTAAATAATCTTGAAACCAGAAATGTATTGATGGAGATTTACTTTGTGCTACATAAAAACTTAACATACATTCGTTAAAATATAATAATGATGATGACTTTATTCTACACCAGGTAATCACAAAAGTATTTGAAACTAGGTATGTAAGTACTAGGAGTGGTCCTTATCGCTCAGAGGCAATGCGATGAAGAACAACCATGACTTGGAAAAGGTTATAAGGAACATAACAAGGGAAATTAAAGTGTTATGTGTATTATAGAAAATGATAGTTACATATATAGTTTATTGTACAAGCGCAGGTGGACAGTGTGATCCACTGGTATAGTAGGCCTAAAACCTCGGTTAAGTATGTAGTATTAAAGCAGCATAACATCGATTTTCTTTAGACATATTGACAATTGAAAAGTTCACGAAAAACGAAGGTACTTAAAGTATTGGTTATGTGTGTCGCATATTTAATGGTAATAATTTACGGTTCTCAGGTTATCATGTTTGACAACTTATTTGTGACAGCTAGCTGTCATAGATTGCAACTTCATTACAGATTAAATTATTGATGAATGTCATTTTAAAACTGAAATATCTTTTAAGCGCGTACAGCTAAAATCTGTTAATTGGAACTGTAATTGTTGATGATATAACTAATCTAATAAATACAACAAAATACTAACCATGAAAAATAGTAGTCGGCGATGCAAAAGTCCTTTACAAACCTACGATTGTCCTTTTGTGTGCATATCGGGTAGGTCTGAGAATTGGCCAAAATCTATTTTTCTTACCCCTCAACGATAATTGTAACCTAAACCTAAATTTTATTTTTATAAGTTACCTTTAGTGCTACTGATAGTTATAAGAATAGGGGCAAATCAGTTAACAGTAAATTATTATTAGCAACATTTGTGTACTAATTGCTGATTTTACATGTCAAGGCGCATTATTCAATACTGGCCGTCTCATAGAACAGGGTTTATGCGCCTTTTATAATGTATTTTTAACTATTTAACCTTATATGTACCAGCAAAAGACACATTTAGAATAAAATGTGTAAGTCGGTTAAATAGTTTCGAGATATATCGTTAGCAACAACGTGATATAAGAATGATAGATAATACATGTTTAAAAAAAATCAACACAAACAAGGCCCACTTAAGCCCTGTTTTAGAGTTATTGGGTTGTTCATTTTGATCTTTTTTGAATCTGTTTTATCAGGGTATGCTGCGTGAAGTTGTCTAGAAACAGTGCCCCTATGGAAGTGTCAATGTTATTCACAAATAGGTACTTGCAAGTCATCATGAATGGTTTAAATATCTATTTTAAATAAATCGAAATATATAAACAAGTTAAACTAGAGCTCCGTTTTAGAATAGGCAGATTGTTTATCATTATCATTTGTCACATCTACTCTGTCAGGATATGCTATTTGAAGATGTTTATTGGTCCTGTAAAAAAGTTCCCAGAAAGTAGCTCGTTGATGGAAGGGTCTAGATTTCATTTCCAATTTAGTATTAATATCTAAGTAAGGCAGTCCAGATTCTTTAGTGACTGGAGTCCACTGAATTGGTAAAAGATCGGACATTTGAGGTACTGGATTACTGCAAAAAATAATAAATAATTTCTAACATACATTATACACTCATGACATTGGTTTGGGATTTTAATTTAACTTACCCAAATTTAATAAAGTTAGTCCAAATTAATGTAATACGATCGATTATTTGTTGATCTTCTTGAGTTATGGGAAGATATTGCCAATAGGATATATCAAACAAATAGCCTATGTCATCACCATGTTGGGCAGCACCTTTGGTTGTATTCCACATAAGTCGTCCAAAATTTCTATTACCAACGTAAGAAAATACTTCGAAAAATATGTTTCCAGCGTCACTATCTAAATACCTTTGTATAGTTTTGTAAACTGGGTAAAGATAATGAATATCAGAATCAAAATTTATCACACTTATATCAACTGCTGCGCTAGGTGTTTCATCTCCAAAATAAAATTGGTGTACGATATCTGCCATACCTTCGAAATCATCATTGTCATCAAAACACGTGAAAATTTTATTTTTCACAACATTCTGATAATCTTCGTCTTTATCCGATGGATGAAATCCACACTTCTCATCGTTAGTAATACCAATTAGTATAGGCATATTTTTGACTTTGGGCATTGTTTTTGAGCGCCAATTTTTCGTAATTAAACTTTCCACACCATCAAACTCTTTTTCTACGCATGGATGGAAGTCATCTAATAGGTTCAAATCCTCAGCAGCTGTTATTATTAAGCGCGTGTCGAATTTCGCCAAAAAAACAATAGCTACATTCGTGTCATTTGTGGGAAAACCTAAATATTCTGAAATAATCATTATTGATCTTTTGTTTGGTGCCTTAAAAACTGGTATTAATGATGTACCGCTTTGTAAAATGGCCTTATCATATAATTTCTCGGTGTTGGATTGCAAATGAAAATCTACAGATACTGATCCAGCACTATGACCACCGATTGTTATTTTCGTATCATCACCACCAAAAGCACCAATATGTTTTTTAAGCCACCTTAAAGCCAAAACCTGATCTTTTAAACCTTGATTACCGGGTATTTCAGGAGTATCCAAACACATGAAACCATAAGGCCCACCTCTGTAGTTGATAGTGACTAAGATAATATTATGCTGAACTAAAAACTTTGCACCATATAGGTATCGATCATAGTATCCATCTCGGAAACTACCACCATAAATATAAGCAAGCACTGGAAGTCTATTATTGGCAGATGCTATATCTGGTACAAATATGTTAAGTTTTAAACAGTCAAGTGACCCGACTAAAGTATGATTGTATTCTTCTCGTTGTGGACAAGGAGCATAATCATCGTAGGCCTCGAAAACGTTATCAAAACCCGGATGTGGAGTCGCCACCTGAGGAAAATAAAAAAACTAGTGAAAAATCTAGTAACAACTTTTCTCATTGAAATACTGACACGATACCGGCATTATGACAATACTCACAGAAAACCGATGTGTAATAGCGCCTGCGCTTTATTTCACCGAGTGAGTGAGGAGACCGGAGGCCCATAATCCAACCCTTACCCTCATCCCCCTACCCAACCCCCAATGCTGGCAACGCTCTTGTGAGGCCTTTGGCGTTACGGGAGTTCGTGGGAGACGGTAATCGCTTACCATCAGGCGATACGTCTGCTCATTTGCCCCCTATTCCATGAAAAAAAAACTGCTGGTCACGTTAAGCAGTCGGTCCCGGTTGTTATCATAGGATAACAGTCGTGAAGCTTAGTTGGAGGCCTTTGGGCGGCTTGAAAACATCCGAAGGTAAGATTACGTAGCCACAACGTGGTCTTGCCAGTCCCCAACCCGCACTTGGCCAGCGTGGGGACGTATGGCCTTAACCCTCTCCTGAGAGGAGACCCGAGCCCAGCAGTGGGACGTTATGGGTTGTTGATATAATGATAACAGGTGATGAGTATTTTGGGGATCGTGAAGTTCGTGGGATCAGATGGATGTATGTTCAACGAGAAGATTAATAGTGTTAATAATGATTATTGAACAACCAATTACAAAAAAATTATGATTGAAGAATTGCTAAACAACTTTTTTCTTACACTCTTCGATACAATTTACAGTCGATTGTTGGCACTTGGTGTAACTTGTTGCAGTACATTTTAGCATTGTCTTAATCTTTCCCTTTTTATATACATGCGTCACAGATATTGTTATACTGAAAAATAAGATATAGTAACAGAATTAAACAAACAAAAATAGCTACTCACTCCGAAAGGATTAGAGGCGTTAACTTGTGCGAAGGGTACTCCAAGGAACATTGTGTATTCGCCATCGATTGCTCTTAGACCTTTGATGAAGCCAATGTCAGTTTTAACTACAAGGCTTTTAGTTTCACTGTTAACTGTAAAAATTAAAACTATTAAAATAAAACCTCTTTCTCCTGCCATAATGCACTCGGTTACTACTAATGTAGGTCCACAGAATTCTATGTAGATTATAATGTAATTATCAAATATTAGGTACATATACATATTTGACATCCGTTATCGATAGCTGTCGAGTTAAAGTTCATTTTGATATATGTCTCTATAGATGTCTAAAGTAACAAGATTAGCTTGTAATGAGTATCTAAAAACATTACTTTAGGTATATTGCTAAAGTGATACCTACTTTTATTTTGGAAGGCCCAAAAATTTACCCTGAAATTCGCATTGTAGCATGGCTCATCTCTTTGGATTAGGCAATAATCATACTATTTGTAAGAATAAATGAATGACAGTTGAAAATCAATCATAAGCAACACTCGAATAATAATTCTCATGATTGTTAAGGCGTTTTAAAGCACGAACAAGTTTTTATTCATTTTCCAACCTAATAAGTAAATATTTTTTTAAATCAAAGTAACACCTAAGAAAACAATCAGTAAATAAAACAAATGCTTTTATGAAAAAATTAGAGGCGTAAATTTGTGCAAAGGGTACTCCAAGGTACATTATATGGTCGCCATCGTTACCCTGTAGACCTTTTATAAAGCCAATGTCAGTTTTTACTATAAGATTTCCTATATCGCTATTAACTACTCAAACGAATATAATAACAAAAACGGAAATGTACTAAGATAACAAGAATTAATGTTCACAAAGTTCTAATTAGATTATGTTTAACAAATTATCAGTAATAACAGGTATCTCAAATATGTTGACAAAAAAATTATACAACGCAATTGAGACTTTATTATCAAGCTTAAGTTCATTGATATAAGTTTTGAGGATTTAGGCTTGTACAATTTACTAATGGTCAATAACACCCAATATCACGAAGTAGATGATCATAACAAATGAAATAGATGTACAATAAAAATTAATTTATTTCATTATTTTTTTTCCCGCCGATTCTCGCATTTTGCTTTTGCCTCAAATGGAACATACAATATGGATGCATATTGTATGTTCCATTTGAGGCAAAAGCATATAGAGAGCGACTTGAATCGTCGCTAGCACAAAGATTGCCAAATGTCTCGAGTTCTTGACTAGTCATAGATATGTATAGATGTAGCTATAATTGAAAATACTCCGAGGAACTATTCGGACTAATAATTTTCCTTTAATTAACTTTCTGAACAGCAAATTTTTATCTAATTTTTTTGATAAATGGCGCACTCATTATCCTGTGGCGTTCCTCCGAATCGATACGATATTTAAATTCACTAAACTGCTTCTTGGAGCAGTGATGATTGGCAGGCACTTCAGGAATATCCATTCGATACACGTAAGAACAATATGGTGACAAGATGGACATGGTTATCTCCACGGTTAAGGTAGCAGAGAGAAATGAAATGAGGGTGGTCTTACTGTTCAGGATACAATATCTTATGGATAAATTTCGCATTCTTGTATTAAGTTAAGTCGTGACTGAACACGTTATTTATTAGCTTACCATCACATCTAAAAAGACATTTTTAATGACAGAGCGACTCAAGGAGAAGACGAGTCACCTTATGTGAAGTGCCCCATGAATGACTACTTAGAAGTCACAAATACGTTGCGAACGGAATACGCTCTGTTCTTGACTATTTTCTTTGCGTCTGACGTCTTTGAGTCTTAAAACTCTAAAACCAGATCAACGAAGCAGTGTATTTTATAACTTTTCTCTAACCATATTTAGGTCGGTATGTTTTTCTAATCATGTGCAGCAATAATGTCAATGGTCATAGGTTATCATTGCGTCAACTTCTGTAAATATTGTATGAGATGATTAGAACTGCGTTGTTTAAGTGATTTTCATTTCTTTCTATTGATGTTTGTAGCTTGTTTGTTCGTTAGATATAAGTTATATTTTTCCTTCTGCTTTACTTTAAATAGCATAANTAGCATAAAATAAAGTCACTTCCGTAATCTGCTCGCTTATATGTTTTAAAGTACTCAATGGATTTCAATGCAGTTTTTAGCAATAGATTGAGTGATTAAAGAGGGAGGTTCATATGTTAAATACATGCATCAAAACAGCAGAAGAAATCCAAGAATTTTAAAGACTTCCAAGTGATGCCCGGTCGCTTTGCTAATGTTTACTGAATGTATATAAAGGTTACATTTGTTAACATAATTTTATTGCCAGGCCGTGCTAGCGATCAGACGGCCCTGCGTGAGTGAGATCATTCTTTAAAAAATAATGTTTCAGTAAATATTTTATTACATTAAGTATAGCGAGCTAATCTCTTCTCATTGTGAAATACTCACAATAAAGATGATGATGTTTTTTCTAACCGATTTTGGCCACAGCAGCCAGTTTCAACGGAGACCAATCAACGCAGCACGCAACCACATCCAGAGAGAGATCAGGGCCGGCGGCTTTACTCGAGATAATATTAATTGTGACCATGTATAGAACCTAGGTATGCTATAATTTTATTATAAACTAACTGCCCGGACAGACTTCGTTTTGTCAAAGTTCACTCATTTTTAACATACATTTTTTTCAACGCATTTTTTTTTATAAACTTCCGTGTGCTTTAAGGAACATACAAAATAAGATCCATATTGGTCAAGCCATTCTCAAGTTTAGCGCTTAACAACATTCATTTTTATGTTATATGTTATCGATTTAAATGCAATTATGCCTACATAGTTGTAGATAACAACAAAGTAATTAATGGTTTTGAATAACTTAATCATTGTTCAAGACATAAATTTAAGATAATAGTTTTGATTGATGAGATGATGAACTTCCAAGTACTATGGGAAATTATACAACTATTAGTCAAAATACAAAAAAAACAAAAATGAAATAAAACACCACAAAACATATGACTTAAAATGTTTTTTGTTTCGGGAAAACATGTGTTAGGTACTTCGGAATATTAAAATAAAGATACCAAAACTGTAACGATTAGATTATTAGAAAAGTTAGAAAGACATCTTAATATATTATCAACTAGCTGAACCCTGAAGTTTTACCCCCGGTTGAATTTTGAACAACAACTGCGGATAGTATTAATGAACACGGTCGAAGGGTAGAAGCATCGTATGTTGAAGCACTGGTTTCATTGTATATGAAAAATGAATAATGGAGGTTCATAATATATATAATAAGACAAAAGGTGGATTGTTATAGAAAACTATGGTAGTACCTTGCCACGCTAATTTCATCACAAACCGGCTGGCTCCCACAGAAGTACAACCTAAAATGATAGTATTTATGCTGTTGAAGTAGCACGAGTAATCTGTTTTACCGCTAATTCATTGCCGCGCCACAGACTGCGCGCTGTTATAGCTTAGCTTTAAAAGTTCCAGGGATTGGTCAACTACACTATATCTACCAATTTTTTTTATTACTTTCCACCTAACTTTCAGATTATTTTCAACCCTGCAAAACTCAGTTTTCTAATACGCAGCTGTTAGATTTTTCAGCAATTTGTTACAGAAGTTTCGAATATTGAACGTGTAGTCATCGAGTTCACTTTTGAGTCTCCGTAAAGTATGTAGTCCGCCATTTGTACACGGTGATTCAATTGATGTATTATGTAAACTATATATTTATGTAAACTGTTATATCTGTTGTACAATAAAGTGTATTCTATTCTATTCTCTATGTAGTATTAAAGCACCATAACATCGATTCTTTTTAGACATGTTGACATATGTCTAAAAAGAATACGAAAAACGAAGGTACTTAAAGTATCGGTTATGTCTGTCGCATATTTAATGTTAATAATTTACGGTTTTTAGATTATCTTGTTTGACAACTTATTTATGACAGCTAGCTATCATAGATTGCAACTTCATTACAGATTAAATTATTGATGAATGTGATTTTAAAACTGAAATATATTTTAAGCGCGTACAGCTAAAAATCTGTTGATTGGTGGTCTGAGAATCGGCAAAAATCTATTTTTCATACCTCTAATTGATAAGGGTTACCTAAAACTAAATTTTATTTTATAAGTTAGTGCTAGTGCTAGTGATATTTATAAGAATAGGGACAAATCAGTTAACTTTAAATTATTATTAGCAGCATTTGTGTACTGATTGCTCGTTTTACGAGTCAAGGCGCATTATTTAATACTGGCCGTCTTACAGAACAAGGTTTCTGCGCCTCTTATAATGTATTTTTAACTATTTAATCTTATATGTACTAGCAAAAGACACATTTAAAACAAAATGTGAAAATCGGTTAGATGGTTTCGAGTTTTATCGTTAGCAGCAACGTGATATAAGAATGATAGATAATACATGATTTAAAAATAATCAACACTAACAAGGCCCACTTAAGCCCTGTTTTAGAGTAATTGGGTTGTTCATTTTGATATTTTTTAATCTGTTTTATCAGGGTATGCTGCGTGAAGTTGTCCAGAAAACAGCGCCCCTATGGAAGTGTCGTATGTTATTCATATATAGGTGCTTTTAGAGAAAGTAACAAATACTATTGCTTAGTATTTATTACTGTCATCGTGATTTTTATTTATTTATTTATTTTATTCACAGAAAAATGTTTACAAAATTGTTGTTCATATGTTTAAACAGACTAGACAATAGGGTACATCGTTCATTCGGAAACATAATCAATATTAAAATAATAGTTTTACAACGCATTAATATAAAGTTTATGTCAGTTAAACAATATGTACTACAGACATTAGTCTTATATTCCCATAATTATTGAAAACTAATAATTTGAGGAAAGTTATAAGAAATAGAATATTCAGTTTAACTTCAGGATCATATTGAGTAACCTTTCCAAAGAAGGTTATAGTACCCCATTGTAGGGCCAAAAAAATGTATTAAAAGTGTCAGCGTGACAAAAGTGTCAGCTACCTGCTGACATTTTTGTCACGCGTGAGAATGATAGGCGGCTACAGTTAAATACTGTTTATAATTTCTGTGTGGTTTATCAGAATTTATTCCATGACAGCCACATACTTATTTTTGCTCAATTGTTGGAAATTAGTTTCCAGTGAGTCAAGAAATCGAAGTATAAGAAATAACATAAAACACAACAATGGTTTAAATATCTATTTTAAATAAATCAAAATATATAGACAAGTTCAACTAGAGCTCTGTCCTTGAGTAGGCAGATTGTTTATTATTATCATCTGTCACATCTACTCTGTCAGGATATGCTATTTGAAGATGTTTATTGGTCCTATAAAAAAGTTCCCAGAAAGCAGCTCGTTGATGGAAGGGTCTAGATTTCATTTCCAATTTAGTATTAATATCTAAGTAAGGCAGTCCAGATTCTTTAGTGACTGGAGTCCACTGAATTGGTAAAAGATCGGACATTTGAGGTACTGGATTACTGCAAAAAATAGTAAATAATTTCTAACATACATTATACACTCATGACATTGGTTTGGGATTTTAATTTAACTTACCCAAATTTAATAAAGTTAGTCCAAATTAATGTAATACGATCGATCATTTGTTGATCTTCTTGAGTTATGGGAAGATATTTCCAATAGGAAATATCAAACAAATAGCCTATGTCATCACCATGTTGGGCAGCACCTTTGGTTGTATTCCACATAAGTCGTCCAAAATTTCTATTACCAACGTAAGAAAATACTTCGAAAAATATGTTTCCAGCGTCATTATCTAAATAATTTTTTATAGTTTTGTAAACTGGGTAAAGAAAATGAATATCAGAATCAAAATTTATCACACTTTTATCAACTGCTGCGCTAGGTGTTTCATCTCCAAAATAAAATTGGTGTACGATATCTAACATACTCCCGAAATCACGACTGTCATCAAAACACGAGAAAATTTTATCTTTCACAACATTCTGATAATCTTCGTCTTTATCCGATGGATGAAATCCACACTTCTCATCGTTAGTAATACCAATTAGTATAGGCATATTTTTGACTTTGGGTATTGTTTTTGAGCGCCAATTTTTAGTAATTAAACTTTCCACACCATCAAACTCTTTTTCTACGCATGGATGGAAGTCATCTAATAGGTTCAAATCCTCAGCAGCTGTTATTATTAAGCGCGTGTCGAATTTTGCCAAAAAAACAATAGCTACATTCGTGTCATTTGTGGGAAAACCTAAATATTCTGAAATAATCATTATTGATCTTTTGTTTGGTGCCTTAAAAACTGGTATTAATGATGTACCGCTTTGTAAAATGGCCTTATCATATAATTTCTCGGTGTTGGATTGCAAATGAAAATCTACAGATACTGATCCGGCACTATGACCACCGATTGTTATTTTCGTATCATCACCACCAAAT
>PKRV01001339.1:3175-35148 GCA_003709505.1 Hyphantria cunea
GGTGTGCCATGGTACTGAGACTTTGGGCATGGGATGCAACCTTACCTGTTGTGCCCCCGAGATTCCTTTAGATGCCTTGCACACTATGCACGAGTCGATAAACCTCTGCACATTCTTAGACATTTGAGGGGACCAGCACTGTTCGTATAGTTTGTTGAGAGTCTTATCATGGCCTAGATGTTTGATTTCAGTATGTACATGATTTATTAGCGTCCATATCAGGGAACGTGGAACAATGGGAAGCCAGGTGCTTATCTTGTTCCTTTCCACTTTGCGGTAAAGGAGGCCATCCCGAACATCGTAGGTGTGAGCGATAGCTCCCGGTAGCTCACCTTTCGCATGTTGACTTATAAGGCTCTGGATTTCCTGATCACGTTTTTGCTCTACCTGAATCCAACCATTGTCTGTGGTGTTCGAATCTAAAGATGCGATACTAAATTCGCCCGAACCTGACGGGGAGGACAATGGATTTCTAGACAGAAAGTCAGCAAGGGCCATGTGACGTCCTTCTTTGTATATGATATCGAAGTCATATGCTTGGAGGAACGCCCACCATCTATGAACAAGAGGCGACAAGTCGGTCTTGGTTTTAGAGGCCTTCAAGGCGTTACAGTCTGTGTAGACTGTGAAGTGTTGACCGTAAAGATAATGGCGGAAACTTTCCTGCTGCTCGTATCACCGCTAGGGTTTCTAATTCGTACGAGTGGTACCTGGATTCTACCTCAGTTGTACGACGGCTGAAATACGCTACAACATGTGGTACATTCTGTTCTCTCTGAATTAACACGGCACCATAGCCATCGGAACTGGCATCAGTATGGAGTTCTATCGGTTTATCTAGATCCCAGATCGTTAATACGGGTTCGGAATACAGAATCTTAACGATTTGTATATGCGCTTCCGAGTGCTCCTGCGTACAGGTTATACGACCTTTAAGCTTAGTCAAGGGGTATAAAGGAGTTGCTATGTTGGCGAAATCAGGTATGAAATGTCGGAAGTAAGACGCCAATCCTAAGAATTGTCTTACTTGCCGCGCTGTCTTAGGAAACGGGACTTCTACTTCTCTCGTTCCGGAACTTTTGTGACAGTGATCCCATCTCGACGTTTACGGCACTCTTCGATCTTGTGAGCATGATGGCCGCAGTAGTGACAGGACCCTCCGGATTTTGAATCAGCAGTCACACGTGGCTTTTGAGAATTGGAAGGCTGTTCCTCATTTTCTTCATGAGATCTCTTCAGCGATATTCCACCAAGGGCGCGGTACAATTGAGCTCTTGTTGTGATGGTATATGAATTTAGTTCTCTACTCTACTGAGTTTCTTTGGCTGAGGACTGATATAACGAAACCAGTGATAGCCTCTTCGCTCATCTCCACTTTTGGTATGCGCTCAATGAGACTCCACAAACGCATAGCTGCTTCCGAAGCCGTTTCTTGCTGAGAAATTTCAAATCTCATCACACTGTCGAAATAGTCTTGCATAAGCATGGGTTTTCCAAATCGTACCAGTAGCAGTTCTTTAATATGAGGCCATTGTATTTCCCAACTTTTTAATTTGGTTAGACAGGATGCGGCGCGCCCTTTAATGCACTGACTAAGGCAAGTAACAACTCAGTTCTCCAATGATATTTCGGCTAGAAACTATGATTTCCGTTTTCTACACAAACCTTCGATATCGGCCTCTGCATCGTCGGGATCAAATTTCACCAGCGGGGTCGAATTATGTTGTTGTGTCGATGACTGTGTATTGTGGGTAGTTGCCCCCAGTAGCCTTGTCAAAATCGATTCCATACCGGAGAGTAAATCATCGGTACTTGCACCACGATCTATATTTCCTTGACGTGATGCTGTCTCATGTTCGCCCTTCGAATCCCACTTCTGATGAAGTCTTTCGACTATCATCAGAATTATGAGACATGTTCGGGTAGGCGTGGATTATCGGGTAGGAAGACTGTATTTTAATAAAATAACTGATGCTATAATCACTTCGCTTATAATTTTTGATATCACAATTATTACTTTCACAAACTAATTAAGGATTGTTAGAATTAGCACGGATTTAGAACTTAGCGTCCACCGAGTACGTGGTTGCGTGCGCGCTCCCCGAGAGTGCAACAGTAAGTGTCCCTTAATACAAGATGGCCGCCTCACCAGTGCTCGGTGTTCGCCATGACTTTGACATATGACATCTGACAGTGACGTTTGACATTGACGTTTAAGTGTCCCTTAATACAAGATGGCCGCCTCACCAGTGCTCGATGTTCGCCATGACTTTGACATATGACATCTGACAGTGACGTTTGACATTGACGTTTGACACTGACGTTTGACATTGACGTGTGACATTGACGCTTGACATTGATGTTTGACATTGATATATTATATAGTGACATCAGACGTATCGAGAGGCGGATGCGCCGACAAATATATTTTTGACTTTTATCGCCTTTTATTTTCCTATCTTTATTTGAGTCTTACCAGTGCCTTATTTTTTATATTTTTCATTATGTAGGGTAGATCACAATGATTAATATCTGCAAAATAAGAAAATGACTACAAAAATGTTCTGTGCAAAATTCCTGTTTACATTCGAAACATAAGTATTTATTAATGTTTAGTAGGTGCAAGAGAAATAGAAATAAGACAGAAGACTCTTTAGTTTGTAATTCCTTCAGAATAGTCTTAGTTAGTTTTAAAACTGAGACCTTAGAATTGGAGACTTTGAATATTTTATATTGGCAGAATTTATTGATATTAGAAGACTGGTTGCGATATCATCAAAAGAAGAAAAAGACTTGTTCTATAGTCTAGTGAAACTGAAAATTACAATTGTTGGAGTAAGAATCACATATTAAAACAAGAAGATACATAGGTGAGTGCTTGTTTGGTATTTAATATATTAAATTACCATAATAATATTTATTAAATTAAATTAATATTTATTTAAATAAATATTTGTTAAATATAATATATTAGCATAAGCTAATATATTATATTTAACAAAAAAATAAGGAAGGGGTTTGTTTTTGAACAGGACTATTGTGTTGCTGTGTTCGATGCTTTTGCCTGTTCCGTACCCAAAGGGAAACGGGACCCTATTATCAAGATTTCACTGTTTGTCTGTCGGTACACAGGCTGTATATGTAAAAACTTCTGTACAGTTGAAATTCCCTCACTCTATTTATGTGTGTAATTCTTTTGCCGCTTTTAACACACAATAAACAAAATATAATTAATATATATACACGTATAACGTGGTTTTTTTGCCGTTTTATCTCAATACTAATAACTGGATCAGGTACACCGCTGAAATGTTTAGAAAATAGTACGGATTATACATGGCATAACTGAACACTGCCACAAACGACTGGTACCTGTGTTCAAAGTGTATTGTAATAAGCAACCTGGAACTACCCTACATGGAATTATCTGTGTTTTGGTATCACATCATTGATAATAGTCAATGAATTGTAGTTTTTATATAAAATAGTAGAGAAAATGTAACTGCTGTCTGTGTGACATGTTAATCGACTAATACACATGTAAACTAGTTCGCACTACTACTGGTTCAGAAATAAACATCAGAACATCATTGTCACAGCGTTGTTTTTTAAATGACGGTACCCAATTTATTTTATGCACATTCTTATTACTGATCGCATCACAACGACTTCAAGACTAGAATTGAAGGTTTGAAATAGATAATATTAAAAATATTAAACGCTCTTAGTCGACTGGTCATGTATCAGCTAACAATATACTTAAAATTACGATCGATGGAGTAAGAATCACATATTTGAACAGGAAGAAACGTAGGTGAGTTATTTTTTATTTCTTAATTTCTTTATTTCTTACAAAGAATTAATAAAGGGGCCGGTTCCTACAAAGCAGTATAGTGTTCTTGTCTATGTGAGATGATTCTCTTCAAAAATATTACCTAGATGATGATGATGGAATAACAAATGAAATAGTTTCCGTATCTTAAAGTTGAAATAGTAAAACGAAGGAGAAGATCCGCCAAAAATGTATAAATGTTGCTGAAATTTAGGTGAGTAAAACGATTTTGTTCTCTAATGGTTCATGTTGAAACCGTTCAGTTCATCAGTCATCAAGTTACCAATATTTATCTCTAATATAATGTCCAACTGCAGTAAAGTGAGCTTAGCTGTCTTTTTACTGTAATTTATACGTTATACTCAGTTGGCGTTCGTNACGGAGTAACTTAGTGCACGAGGAAGCTACCAATCCTTCATTGCGCAACAGAAGTTCTCGCGCCGATTAACATATATACAACTTCCCAACATCAACCGTTGGGCAGTGGCCCGCCAAGCATGATCACCTCGCCTGGTCGGAGGATCCTTCCTTTGTGCTGGAGGAATATGTGGCCCGTTCCTCCACAGTGGTGACCCTGACGTAATTGGAAGCAGCCTTCGTAGGAGCAGATCAACAGAAGCAGCGCGCCAACTTATTCACTCCCACAGCAAGTCTCAGCCAGCCAGCAACCTCGGCCTCAACAGGGATACACCACATGCCGGAAGCGACCGCTTCAGCCGGGTTTACCCCTACGGCCTCAACAGCGTCTAGGCACAGTGCACTGCAACTACGGTCCATGTAAGCAGAGCATTTCTCTTCCGTCCATGCAGCAGCTAGCCACTACGCAGCAATCGCCCCGACTCACTGGGGACCTTACCGCAGCACCGCGCACCGCATATCATCCCAGCTCACTGGGATCAGCGGACTTCAGCCCCGACTCACTGGGACTAGCGGCATTCAGTTCCGACCTTGATCCTTCCTTTATGTTGGAGGAACATGTGGCCCGTTCCTCCACATGTATCACTTGTATGCCGACGATCTGCAGCTATATTCACAGGCAGGGGTAGAGAATGTGACGCGGGCTATCGACGAGGTCAACAGGGACCTTGAGTTCATAAACTCTTGGTCAATGAGATTTGGACTGTCAGTAATCCGACGAAATGCCAGGCAATCATAGTAGGCAGCAAACGTTTAATGAGCAAATTGGATACCGCCTCGACCCTACCAATTGTTTTCAACGGATTAGTCATTCCATATAGCCCGGCAGTAAAACATCTTGGATTACTTATCGACTCAACTCTCGATTGGCGAGCTCAAGTTACTTGTGTCAGCCAGAAAGTAACTGGAAATCTGCGAATATTGTATCGCCTCAAAAACTTCCTGCCTCCTAAAACTAAAATGACACTCATGCAGTCCTTAATCATTCCTATAATCGACTATGGTGATGTGTGCCACTTTGACCTGAATGCAGACCTCCTTAATAAGCTTGACCGTCGTCTCAACAAGTGCATTCGTTACATTTTTAATCTTTGTAAGTATGATCATGTATCTGNATATATCTATTATATTACGTAACGTTACGTTATATCATATTTATCTGCCTCTGTGGCGTAGTGGTAGCGAATGCGACTGCTGTGCAAGAGGTCTCGGGTTCGATTTCTGAGTCGGACCAAATGTTTGTATGATCTGCAAATGTTTGTTTCGGAGTTTGAGTTTTCTATGTATAATATGTATGTATTTACAAAAAAAAAAGTATATAAGTATTAATATCAGTTGTCTAGTACCCATAGTACAAGCTCTGCTTAGTTTGGGACTAGATGGCGTTGTGTGTTAAAATGTCTGAACATATTTATTTATATTTATTTATATCTAATATAAAAAAGGTTTTTAAGGAGCTCGTAAACATTATACGTATGTGGTGTATGTGACCGTTTAATTAGTTTTTGCCTGCGGGTAGAAAGAGATGAGAGAGGTAGGAGTGCGGACGGCAGATGCTCGTAGCGTGATACTCAAGAGGTGAAATATGCACTAGAAACTTCCAGATAAATCATGTGAAGTCACAACGATTAACAATGATGATTTTTTAAGAAAAGAAATTAATGAGTAGGAAACAAAATAAAATGTTAGNGAGTCGGAAACAAAATAAAATATTAGGTAATAAACTTATGTTCTATTTATTACATTTAAAAGTTATCAACAATCAAATACTTTGGTTCCTGGTATCACTAGAACTCGATTCTTCATCTATCATAAGAAATTAAATACCAATTGAAATAAGAGGCATAACTTAATGCTCTTACCTAAGTTGAGCTTTGTTACTTGTATATGGTGTAGCTGTTTCTAAACTACGAAATATTTTATAGTACAATGTTAATGTAGACTATAGAATTTGTGTTAGATGTATTAAGTTTTCTTTTATGTAATAGCTGCCAAAGTGACTACTCAGCCCTATGAAAAGCATGAGTTGAATCCTAGAGTGAAGATCTTATCCTCTTTGTGAATGTGGCGATTATAGCGTGGGAGAGAAATGCTTCAGCACGAATGGGCTGACTTGACCGGAGTGATACCATGGCCTCACTGAAAACCGGTGTGAAACAGCGCCTGCGCTATGTTTCACCGAATGAGTGAGGATACCGGACGCCCAGGATTGAGTACCATGAAAAATACTTACGCTTCGAAGACACTAAGCCACCTTAATTCGATTAGGTTTTTCATCAGCCTATCGCAGTCCACTGCTGGACATAGGCTTCTCCAATTTCACGCCACTTAGTTTGATCTATGGCTTCTTCGCATCCAACTCCTGCCAGCCGTCTTGCGCAAATCATCGCTCCACCTGGCTTGTGGACGTCCTACATGAAGCACCTATTTTACGATAAATGAATGAGGTTCACGAATAGCCGCATCATATTTCTGCAACGCTTGAAGGTTGACTGGTAGATAATGCCTAATCGCATTAAGTCCGCCTTTGTACTTCATGTGCATAAATAAATAAATAAATAAATAGCTGTTATGTGTGTGGTTGTTAACAAATAGTAGTATAGTAACTCTTGAAAATTTATTAAAAGCGATGGTTAACGTAGCTTTCTTATTATTTAAAGCATCCCTTTCTATTCTCACATCATTATCATCATCATCATCGTCTGGTTCTAAGAAGTCGTCATCATCGGTATCTTCTTCAAAGTCCCCACTCTCGGATGATTGGGGGGACAAAGTCATCGCTCTGTTTTCGTTCATCTCCCGGCTGTATTTATTTTCACGAGAACGGTGGCCGCCCCAGTTCGGCAATAGTCTACCTATATTTTTTTTTTGACGCGTACAATACTTTTTGCACCTACAAAACTTTGATGTCGTCTAGTACTTGAATTTTGGAGGTGGGATAGCAGTTGCTTCAAGTAATCGAAGTTCAGCCGTATATTGGTCAACTAAAAGCCGACCCCAACTTATTTATGAAAAAGCTCTGCGGATAAAGGTTTAGGATATCATAAATTGGTATTTGTCAAAGTATAACGATTGACTGAGCAATAAGACAAAGGTAAAATTCCACCGTTGAGGATAAAGATTTCGCAGTTAATACTGAATAAGAAGGTTTTTTTTTATATTATGAGCCTGCCTAAGTAACTCAACTCAGCCTCATAAAAAGCATGAGCAGAATTCCAAAATAGTGGTCACCATGCTCAATGCAGCATGGTGACCCCCACTATGGTGGGCTATTGAGTTGCTTCTCAATGGGCGTGCAGAAAATGACGTGTCATGACATGTCGTAAGCTAAAGCTGTTTAAAGGCCAGATGTATGATTTGTGGTCACTGGTCAGCACATTATTTCTGCAACAATTTTTTTAATTGCGATATTACTTTTTTTAAATTAAACATTTCGCCGATATAACCTTCGTTACGAACGTGTTATACAGTTCGTGGTTACAGTTAATAACAATTTAGACTCTAAAAACTGTTATTAGCTTACTTCCGAACGTATGCTTCTGCAGACGTGAGTCTCATATATCCCTACTTCTTTTCTCAGGTCGCCGGTGCATCAACTAGTTTTTATGAAAAAATAAATAAATGTATACATATGTACATATATGCTCCTGTGACGACTATATGCTTGCTCAATTACTTAAATGTATTGAGTTATCAAAATATGATAAATAAAGATCTATGGTTCCAATTGAGATGGACTTTCTTTTGACCCAAAAGGAACTTATATCAAACATATCCACATTTACCAAAGCACACGCGATATAAAGATTTTTGTGGGTATTTTTTACACATTGGTCTACAAAATTAAAGTTGTCATACGGTTCCATAACTTTTTTGCCAATGTAATATAACCTATGTTATTCGGGGATGGTTTAACTTTCTAATTGTGAAAGACTCATAACGAACGAACTATCTATTGTATACACAAAACACATCTGCATAGAGCAAAACAGAACCGGAACTTTGAAACTGACAAACACAAAACATACAAACTAAATGCCGCGCATTGTGTATTAAAGCCTCTAGTTTTACTGGTGCTGGATGAACAATAGCACGACGGATAGTGTCAATTATCATTAATTTCATTACGATGAAGACTTGAAGACTTGAAGACATATGATTTGAAGATTTTATGATTAGCTGGTTGCCATCTTATCAAAAGAATAAAGAGTATAGTATATTAATTTAAATATATTGTGGAGGAACGGATGTCATGTCCCTCCAACTCAAAGGGTGGATCCTCCGTTTGAGTTGGAGGAACATGTGGCCCGTTCCTCCACAACATGATATCCTCCTTGCAAAATTTAATGCAGGAATTGTTGATAAATAAAAACATCTGAAACTGCAGACCTTTGCAGCTCTTTGGCTGAAGGTCAATGGCGTGTCAGGACGCAAAATCGATGCAAAAGGTTGCCTGGAAGAGATTGCTTTTGACAATAAGGCCGCCCTTTGTACACTCTGTCTCACATTTTATGTACTCTCTTCTAACTCTAATATTATAATGTGCAAATAAAGAATTTTCTATTTATCTATCTATCTCTGTATTTGGAACACGGTCCTGCCACTTGATGTGTCAACACCATGTCTCTGCAGCATATAGCAGTGTAGGCAAGACAATGGCTTCATAGACCCGTACCTTAGTCTGCAGCCTGATGTCATGTGAGTTCCAAACACGTGCTCTCAGTTTCCCAAAGGCAAGCCTTCTGTTTCTGAAAATATTTAAATTTTATTTTTCAAGAGCAATGTTACTGAAATTTTAAATATTATTTATGATATAATAAAATAAAAAATACAAATAAATACTAAACACTTTCTGTACTGTAATAGATACTAAAATAATTATTTTTATTTTGTGTACATTTTGCTCTTGTATTTTATTTTACTATTTTTAATACTTAAATGAAATGTTCCAAGTTTTATTAAGAAATATTCGCATTGGTGCTACTAGCAATCGCTAATATAGTTTTAACATTTTAATTTATTTGATAATGTACTTATTTTTCATTTTGAATAGACTCTTTTCGATGTACTTAATTTTATTGATATCATAAGTAACTTAGTTTAAAATAAATATTATGTTAAATTTATAGACTCGGTATATCTGATGACAATGTGGTAGGGTAAGTACCCTATTCGAACAAACAATGTTTTCCCGTCCACCTTTCCTCGTTACTTGAGTTTCGGTCGTTTTTTATTATTCCAGCTCTGGTTAAAACTGGAGATGATCTATATATGTTTTTCAAACTGATTAATTCAATACTTTCATTGATATGCAGGATCAATTTCTTTCCTTCTTTTTTGGCAAGTTATCATAACAAATACTATAAATATTGAGGTAAATTCAGACCGTTTTTCAATAACCTATCTCTAGTTAAATCTGAATGGCCGGTAGTAAACAACAAGTCCCAGATGTCATGAACCTCCAAAGAAAGATCCTCACCCAGCCGAGCTGGATTGTGCTTCATGACACAGTTAAGATAAATGAGCTCATTTAGAATGCTTGCGTTTAGTTCTTGAACTTTGTGAGATTTTTTCGCAGTGACAATTTCTTCGTACAATTTTTCCTTAAAAATTCAAGTTATTGACGTAATTTTAAATAAATAAATATTTCGGACATCTAACACACAAAGCCATCTAGCCCCAAGCTAAGCAGAGCTTGTGTTATGGGTACTAGACAACTGATATAAATACATATCTTCTTTTTTTTTGTAAATACATACATATTGTGAGTAGAAAACACCTTTGGAATTTTCATTGTGGAAATGTACTTGGAAACAAATATTTGCAGATCATACAAACATTTGGTAAGACCCGGGAGTCGTTAAATAATACATTGAAAAATACGTTCAATTTAAAAGTCAACTAAAAACGTTTAGTGCAAGTTCCTCATAAGTTTTCAGTTATCCCAGTCGCTCCAATCTTCTTCACTGTCATCCTTTTGAATTAATCTTTCTGTTGAAGTAACCTCATCTAAGGATTCGCCACCAACAGAAGAAGGCCTTTCGTTTAATGTTAACGTTTTTTCAAAAGCGGTTAATTCAGTGTTCTCATTTGCATAAATATAGCCTGTGAAACGCAATCAAAAGATACAGCCGTTTATGCAAAAACTACAAAACTACAGAGTACTTCCCGTGAACTCTGAATCTTGAACTTTGGTACGAAGCAACGTCTTATAGCACAGCTAAAGAAAACATTTCGAAAAGCGTAAATTTTTAGTTACATCATCTATTATACCTACAGGTTTGTGGGGAATCCTCGGTACACGAGTCTCGCACTTAGGCGGGTTTTTTAAAGGGCAACGATGCTTTCATAGGTTATAATTATTTTGCGAAACTAACCGTTAACGCAGTGAAAACAGTAGAAGCTATTTTTCCCCATTTCAACATAATTTTTCGTTAATACTGCGCTACTTTTGGTCTATTATTGATATTAGCCTATAGAACAAGTACTCTGGAACTTCTACGAGCCGGATTTGAACGAATGACGTGTCGTTAGATAGGGCTAGACGAGCCCTACCCGAATATGTAGAAATTTTGAGTATAAACTTGGAGGGTGTCAAATAATTTGCCAAAAACGTTAAAACTTAAAGATTTTTACCGAACTTTTGTGTTTTTTCAGATGTTCGATCCCCGACGAGACGCCGGAGGGTCCTCGAACGATGGTGGTTTGCAGGGAGGGTGTAGACGCAGCGAAACGGCACAGCTTTGAGCAGCAAAGCACTCCGAGCGCTGGGTTAGTGACCCTTGAAGGTAAGTATCGTAGCTTTTATAATATAATTAAAGAATAAATTGAATTCTCTCGTTATAACTGTACGGTGCGGCCCCGAATACGAGGAACACAAGCACAGGCGACGTTAGCGCCGAAGATACAAGACCTAAGCGATATAAATATGTCAATAAACCAAGACGATATATAAGGTTTAATGTAATAATGTAAATAAAAGAATTTTTGCTGAGTCAATGATATATTATATGGGTCAATATATTGGTTTTTGTATTGAAAATTTTCAATTCTATACAGTGTAGCTAATCAATAGAACACAAGATTATAGGGCAAACTCTGGAACTTCTACTAGCCGGATTTGAACGAATGAGGTGTCGTTAGATAGGGCTATACGAGCCCTACACGAATATGTAGAAATTTAGAGTATAAACTTGGAGGGTGTCAAATAATTCGCCAAAAACCTTAAAACTTAAAGATTTTTACCGAACTTTTGTGTTTTTTCAGATGTTCGATCCCCGACGAGACGCCGGAGGGTCCTCGAACGATGGTGGTTTGCAGCGAGGGTGTAGACGCAGCGAAACGGCACAGCTTTGAACAGCAAAGCACTCCGAGAGTCATTGTTGTGGGTTTCATTCTCACACAGGAAAAATCCTGTACTGTACTGGGAAATTGGTTGTGTCTGGGTGTAATTTATCTTTACTGTATGTTTTTAGAAATACAGTTGAAACCGGATATAACGACATCGCTTATAACCGAATGGCAAGGTCTCGGCCGAATCTCTATATAAACTTGACGACCCTTCAACTGGGATTTAAATCTGTGTAGTTTATACTCTACGAACCCCATTTTATTAGATAAATACATAATGTTAGTGGTTCTCGGTTACTGTCATCACGCCTATTGTTCGTCAACAGCCTTTAATAGTCCACTGTTGAACATGTCCTTAATAAATGAATAACCAATGAGATTCATAAGTAAGTAATAATTTACTTTAAAATGTTCGGTTTTTTTTCCTATTAAAATAATAGACATTCACCAAAATGGTGTCATAAACTGAAATGAACGTGAAAATAAAATTAAATGAAAAATGATTTATGCATAGCCAACAGAATACAACGCAAAAATAGAATAATAAATAACGAAGAACGTGGCCCGCCAGGCATGATCACCTCGCCTGGTTGGAGGCTCCTCCCTTTGTGTTGAAGGGACATCACATCCGTTCCTCCACAATATACAACTTGTAAAAATCGTGTGTCGCGCCCTTTCTACTAACACGCTGCAAACAAAAATAGTGTCGTCGTATGTGGGGTTTGAACCCATAACACGCAGCTAGTAAAAAGCTGCGTAGCGAACGTTTAAACCACTTGGCCAACCGTGCAGTCAAGTCAGTCCTTTACGGAACTATAAATGATAATTAAAAATGAAATAAATAAACCTTTCTTTACAAAACATAATTATATGTTATTCAATAAACATAGGGAATTTTACTGGTGTTGTCTTGACACATGTAATTTCTCTCTTTTAATAAGAGCGTAATCTGTTAGGTATAGTTTTTCAGCTTCATAAAAAAATGCCCTTAAGCAGTTTATTCATTGCTTATCTGGGTACCGGTGTTTAACAGTGCTTGCGCTGTGTTTCATCGTTTGAATGAGGATACCGGAGGCCCATAATTTAGATCAGGGAAATCAGCATAGAAAATTGCGTTCGATGTTGCGATTAGTGCTGAGCTTAGAGTTCTATTGTAAGTTTATTTTACATCAAGTTTTCTCAAGTACATTTGAAAACAAAGCTTATAAGTCTTAAAAGGATGTTATGTAGCAGTTGTTGTCAACAGATCAAGTGATTCTTTTAAATGTGTTTGTGTAAATTCTAATAGAACTATGTTTTTATGTCGAATAAACACGAGGAATCTTCCGGGTCCCGATTAAAAAAGATATAAACCCATGTCATTTTTGACTTTTTTTGCCATAACAGAGATTGAAAACAGAATGATTAAAACTCATTGAATTTTTTTCTGTGATTTGAATTGAATTGAATTGATTCTGTGAAATGTAATCAAGTACTTTCCGTATAATAATTTACGTAACTTCCGTTCTTGATGTTATCGTAAGATGAAATAAAATATATAAGTGTCGTATTGAAATTATTATTATTACAGTTTTATAGTTTTTTAATAAAAGTGGTATATTGTGTACCTTGTCCGTAAAGCTCAGCTTATTTAATACTTACTCTTTTTTTACGGGATAGAGGGCAAACGAGCTGACATATCGCCTGATGGTAAGCGATTATCGCCGCCTATGGACACCCGCAACACCAGAGGCGATACAAGTGCGTTGCCGGCCTTTGCGGGATGGAGGGGGGGATGGGGAAAATTTGGGGTATGGGGACTCCAGTATCCTCACTCACTCGGCGAAACACAGTGCAAGCGTTTTTTCACACCTGTTTTCTGTGAGGCCGTGGTATCACTCCGGTCGAGCCGTCCCATTCGTGCCGAAGCGTGGCTCTCTCATGATCACTTACTCATCCTATTTATCTCATATAACGATTACATACATATAATTCTTGTGTCACGTTGTTGCCCACAATGAATTCAGGAACTGTTTAACCGATTTGCTCGATTTTAGGAGTTTATTCTTTAAAAACTATTTTAATTTTTAGCCTCATACGGCGCACTTGGTGAACAGTAAAATAGAGCATTAATTAAAAGTAAGTCGATTAAACGCGTCGTCGTAATAAGTAATAAATATTTCGGACAATTACTGATTACGTGTCTGTTTAAAGCAAGACTGTTTGAGAATTGAGTTGCTTGTCCTAAATACACATACGAAATTAGAGTATAAAAACTGAACCATTCTGCATAGTTCAGTAAAGTTTTATCAACTTATGTAAATTATGAAACGAACTCTTAGTAAAAATTGTTTCTCGTAAACGTTTTCCAACTTATAAACTTATTTCAACTTGCTATACATAACATTTTACTTTAATCAAGTTCTTCAACTTTATCACAAAAAACATATATTGTTTTCCTCAACGACACTCATCGTGATTTCAAGATTAATCTTCAAGTAATTTGAAGTCTGACAGTACCAATAATTACTTTTTTGTATAATACTTTCGCTTTGAATCGATATGTTTTAAATAGTATTCGATTGATACTTAGAGGTATTTTTACTAACACTTAAGTAAAGTGATATTTATTTCATTTGTAATTCTTAATTTTACGAAGGCATCTAAACAATTTAAAATATTTTAATAAATTTTCTTACGTCTAACACAGAATTTATTGCAATAAGTTCCATCAAGTGCCGAGAATCGAGAGTATAAATTCCTGTGAGGAGCTATAGAATCTGCTTTATATTACGTTTTGTAGCAATCAGAAATAGTAGAATCGTTATCCATTGGCAAATGCAGACAAAAATGGAAATTCATATAAGGGGTTGTTTTATATGCATCTAGTGAAGAGCTGTGAAATTACAAACAGTTCACACACTTCCATTTTATTTATTTCTACAGATATAAAAAACATTTGTATAATGTACTAGCGACCCGCCACAGATTATCTGTTCACACTCCAGTAGACTACGAGACGTATTTACGTGTTTAAATATTAGCGGATCTCTATAATATCCTGAGGATGTAGCCAAACATTATTTATGGGTAAACTCGAGGGAAATAAATACACTAAAATACATTTGTCAGAACTTTCAATTTAATACATTATTTAATAATCATTTAAGCGTTATATTACTCTTTCATGAATTTTCACCTCTTACAGACACACATGCTTTCAAACACACATGCACACATACTCCTACGTACACGTACTCCAATACAGACATAGAGAGGTTCACTTCACACTTTTCATTTTTTTCTTCTTGGCACTTGCGATGCCTCTGGTGTAGCGGGTGTCCATGAGCGTGGTTAACGCTTACCATCAGGCGATACGTCTGCTTGTTTGCCCCCTATTCCATAAAAAAACGTTTAGCTACCAGGGGATAGTATGTAATGAACGTTTCTCTTTCTTTGGCTAAATATGACAATAGATTTACCAAAACATGTTCATTTTGTGTTTTATACACCTAACTTTACAAACATACACTGGTAACCGGTTATCAGAGCCTATTAATTAAATACATTTTAATGAGCTATTCCTGTATATATCATCTGAACCTCCGAATCGGCTTCAACGATTTCATGATTTTGGGTATGCAAGGGTTTTCGGGGACGGGGAAATAAATACGAAGCTCGGTCACCCAGATACTATAGATTATTTTGACAATCCGTTAGACGGAACGGAGCAATAATGGCACTAAATTTACTATTTATTATGTAAATAGTAGTCTAAACTAAAAAGTTTTTTTTNTAAATAAATACGAAGCTCGGCCACCCAGATACTATAGATTATTTTGACAATCCTTTAGACGGAACGGAGCAATAATGGCACTAAATTTACTATTTATTATGTAAATAGTAGTCTAAACTAAAAAGTTTTTTTTTTTTTGTTCGTTCCGTCTTTGCAAGTTATGAGAAGTATGAAAGATATGTAGATTAAAAACTAGGCTAACGTAGTGTAAATTTAATTTGTGTCATAAGAGAATCAAAACGTAAAAAATCGACGAGCAATTGGAGTGTACCGCTTATGCACACCCGTGTGTGCAGCCGACATTTAACGAGNAAAAACTGTATAAATTAGACTAGTGTAGTTGAGGTAATTGTCAGGATTATATATCACACATGTTGAAGCACTGCTTTTGTTCCGTTAGCACTTAACTCACAAATAACAAAGAATGACCTTGGAGATTTTTGTTCCTTATCTTCTTCGATTAGACCAAGGCCACAGGAATAAAATCCAACTGCGTTATAATATAAAGCATTACTGTTTATACCAGCTGATCCACGCAATCTGATCTGAGTCTGCTATTGCCCGCGGCGTCATGTTCTTATACAGTCTAAACAAATTTGTTAACCATAAAAAAGTCGGTGAGTCAACCTTAACAGATTATATTATACAATTGAATATAGATACACTGTCGTGGATTATCATATATATATATTGATATTATGATATGATATTGATATAATGATTATTATCATTATATATATACATATACATATATTCGTAATCCCGTTAAAATTCTTTGTTTTGATACCACACTCGATGTATTTTAAAAACATTTTTTTTGAGATTACTTTTTGGCGCCAAAAATCTTTAATTTTGACTTTTAAATTGTGATGTACCCTGTGTCATTCCAATTTAGTACCAATTTTCCCTTCATTCCTTAGTTGTCATTTCCATTAGCCCTTCTTCTTTCGCAGTCGGGTAAAAAGAAGTAATTTTCCACCGCTTTTAGAAATATTTTTTTCCATACTCTATAGCGTTTATCGATAACTGAGCTATCTAACAATGAAATAATTTTTCGAACCGGACCATTACTTCCTGAGGTTAGAGCATTCAACCAAACAAACTCTTCAACTTTACTATATTAAGTATAAATTAAATTTGAACGTGTGTTTACAGGAAATGGTTCCGCAGATAGTAGCGCCATGGAGTATCGAAAGCGCTGCGGCACGTCCGCCATCAACGGCCAGCTGTACGAGAGCAAGCTGCTGGCGCTAGTGCTGTTCAGACTGGTGCACGACGAGCGTGTCGAGCAGTTCCACTTGGCCATCAACATGGAGGACGTGGGTGCGTTCGACGACATCTGCATTAAAGTAAAACTAGCAGCGCCAGGCCCGCCCCTCGCCATCTTTCTACAACTTAAACACAAAGATAATGAGGACACATTTCTCACGCTCGACAATAGAAATGATTTACTCAAGTATATCAACAGCATTTCAACGATCAAGAGTAGGATTGCTCTGCGGAATAATTGCGATGAGTTTTTCAATAGAGCCATTAATGAAGAACACTGTTTATTGATCCTCTACACAAACGCCAGGTTCAGGCTCACCAGCTCGGTGTCGCTTGAGCACGATCACTGTTCAGGATTTAGTGCGAGTTACGATACTATATTAAATGATTTACTCAATACGAACAGCGCAGTTGGCACTCAGCGATACACATCCCGTCAACACGTCGATCACTTTGGAGACATTCTGCGGGAAGAAGACTTAAAGATGTTAGCTGAACACTTTTTTACTTACTTAAGTGACAATGCGAACCGATCAATGAACGCTATGAATGATGAGTACGTGCAGCGCAATCACGTGGTCTTGAGGCAGAGAGTGGTCCACGTCAGCGACATTCACACACAGCCTCCGCAGAAATGGCGATATTTGACGTTTCGACGAGACTTCCTCAGTTCACAAGATCAATCCCTTACTTTCTTTCGAGACACTCTGTTCAATGAGATGATTAAGAACCTCTCAAAATTAAAGAACAATATCGGAACCCAAGAGGTTCCTCGAGATGTTCTAACAGACCTGTCGGTTGATGAATCAATATCATCTTTCTTGACAGAGCCATCGGCTGACACACTGAGCCCTCTCATTGGCTCTTATATTGTGTGCGATGAAGACTGCCAATTAAAATTTCTAAATGATGGAACTAATATGACAGAAAAGTTACAATAAATTAACATTTCCCGGCAAACCATAGGGGAAGCATTTTTACGTTCAATTAAAGTAAAAATGCCGATTGCGTTCGGTAATGTTGACCTCCCCCTGGGTGGTAGCTCGAAGAAGGTTGAGAGGAGGTTGAACCACCTGGTGACTGCCATCGTAGATTTATGCGAACGTTCTACACAAGAAATACCATACAAAGTTATCACCATTGATGACACTCTAGACGGCGGGTTATTGGGATTCAGCGGGGGGCTAGGCGGCGCAGTTGGGAACCTACTCATTAACGATGATGAAACCCAAATGATCAAGTTTTTCACTGATGTCCCATCACTGCCCATCAATGCTAGAATGTTATATGACAAACTGACAACCGAAATGGTTCGTGATGGACGCCCTGATAAGATGGATATGTATAGATTTGACATAAAAACAACAAAGCTTCCGAGGCTCCATTTCGACTGCACCGAAAAGGTCAAAGCGTTTTTAAGTAAATTAGTCGTTTACGGAAAGCAAAGGAATCATTACAAGTTGGAGGAATTATTAAAGCATGAGATGAAACGACGTCTCAATGGCCAACCAAACCTTTGTTCGACAAATGCTCATTCGGTGTTCTTGCACTATCTTAATGAAGTACTTAAATGGTGGATGTCTCCGAGGATAGGGCGCTATCTTACGAAAGCAAGCAATCTATACGAACAAGCAGCATACGCAGTGAAAGCAGAATGGCCAGAACTTCCCCACAAAATGTTTATAGTCACAGATACGGTTATATTGACGGCTATAAAACTCTTTAAGTGTTTAAGGAATCGTTACTCGATTGATCAGTTCGCGATCTTAGATGTGGAATGCCTTCTTAAACTGCCAGCTGAGAAATTTATTTTGTTAAATGAAGAATTAAGAAAAACCTTGAGATTATTAATTATTGTGTATTATAAAATACACGACGTAGGTGAAGTAGATCATCTGTTGGCTAAACTCGCACAAACGACGGAAGCTAAACAAGCAATAGTTATAACGAATAAGATATTAATAAAGAAGTTTAATGGTAACTTTTCAAATACAGTATTAAACTTGTACGAGGACAAAATACAAAATTTGAATTCAGTGACCACGACGACACGAGAGAAAATTTTAAAACAGAGCAGGATCATGTTTCAAGGACAGGAACTGAGTTTAGACTCAATATTGGACGATGTATCAATTTCGTTCATAGCTGGTGTTACATTAGATAAAATAATGCATAACAATATAATATTTTTGGGCACTTCGCTCAGTAATGCGAGCTACGAAGAAATCAAACCTTTATACATCGAGAGGAGAGTAAGTCCAGTCAGCGCTTCTGATCACGACACTTATGATGACGTTCACCTCGTGAGAACATGTCACGACATTAAGGATCAAGTGGTCCTGGTGACAGCGGCTCCGGGAATGGGCAAATCAACACTGCTCACCCATCTGAGTCTTAGAGCAAAGGAACATGACATGAAACTGTTTATAGTTAGAGTTAACTTCCTAGAACATTCAAAACAGTTTTACAAGTGGCATCGAGATAAAACTACTATTGACCCCCTAACTTCTTTAAAGTGTTTGTGTCAAGTTATTTTTTTAAAATAATCATTTTAAAATAATCAAAATCAGTTTTTACTGACAATAGATCTTTTAGTATAAAAATAAGTGACGGAGAAGCTCACCTAGTGGACTGTTAGGCATATGAGCAGGTCGCTTTTGAGCTGAACATGCTTCTACACTTTTACAATCGCAGAAGATTGATATTTGTGTTTGACGGATTCGATGAAATCTGTCCGCATTACAAAGATAATGTTACTAAATTCCTTGATGTTGCTATGAACCAGCTCCACAAAAACAAGATGTGGATAACCAGTAGACCGTATAGCGACATTCTGCCAGATCTAGTGAGAGTTTTCGGTAAATGCTATAAATTGGAACGTTTTAGTTTATCGGAGCAGGAACTATATCTAGAACGTTTCTGGCAAGAGAAAACAGAACATAAACAGGTCAGCGAAGAGTGGAACACAAAATTAAAAAATTTTCTTTACATTCGCACGTATCTGTGTCAGATAGGACACGGCACCATTGACAACCACGAGCTCGATAAACTTTTGAAACTAAAAAAACAATTCAGTGTCGCGAAAGTGGACAACTTATCTGGATGACCGTTGCTGTTATATTTTATTGCCGATTACTTCTTACATAGAGTCATTCTTGATAAAAAATTGAGTAAATATGATGCAAATTTAAATATATGTAATATATATGAAATGTTTATAGATAATAAACTTAAAAAAATTCTTTTTCAAGACAAAAACAAAATGAATCTCTACAATCCAGATATAATTCTAAAATTGGAAAAAGAGCGGGACCAATCCCTTACTGTTCATAAGAAATTAGGTTCGTATTGCATCCATAAGGATCCTGTATTCAAAGCGCTGAAGTTTGATGAACTAAACGGTATGGATCCTGTTAAGGGATCAAGCGTAGAAGAATTAAACACCCTCCTAACTGCAATCAGAGAGGGCGCAGACAAGATAGGCCTCATATCGCACGTCACCGCGGACAACATGCCTGTATTCATTCACAGGACGTTTACGGAGTACTTCGCCGCTGTATACGTGTGTGACGTACTCAAGAGTGATAAGTTTAATTTACACCAAAAAACCTTATTTTATTATGCAACATGGATGTGCTATTATAACAACACTGGAAAATGGATTGACGTTATACAGGAACAAGACGAAGATCTTCGGCGTATTCTGAAAAAGATAGAATCTAGGGAACTAAAGCCCTTGTGTAACATGTCTTACGCACGATGGTATTTGATGAACAGAATGATATCGAAGGGCCAGTTCATCAGGTTAGTTAGCTCATCGGCCGACGATTATTTCGACGACTGTCTTGATAAATACATTGTTCCACTGAGCATATTGCGTGATAACCAAGATGATGATTGTATACCGTTTATTAAAGAAATGTACAACGATATCAGCAGTAAGATGAAAACTCACTTAAAAAAATATTTCGTGACAAATCGTGAAGACGATTGGTAAAAAAAAAGGGTTACAGGTAAAGGAGGAAGCTGAAAGAGAAAGAGAAAGAACGACACCAGACAACAGACAAGAAAACAAACAAAAAACAGAGTTTTTGCGGGCATTTTGCAATGACATGGGCATTGCTTAACGTAGTTCTTTTATTTTGTACGAAAAATAGTTTGTGAGGAGTCTAATAGTGAAGCAACAGTGTTTAAAACAAGAAACCGTCCACTAACCTATAAATACTGACCGTCACACCGCTTTACTGCGGACGTATAAGTAGGTGCAAATCTGCTAAGGGTCTCTCTCCGCTCCGGTCCGCACTCCAAGATGTATTTTGTCTGTCCATGGGAGCTAATGAGGGCCACAAATATAAGATTCGATGTAATATTGTTACTGCGCTATTGTCGCGCCTACTGGTTGAAATTCAATCAAAATATATTTAGATAGACAGATAGAAAACTCTTTATTTGTACACCGTTTTTACAATATTAATTGAATACATAAAATGATCAACATAAAATATAATGTACAAATGGCGGCCTTATTGCCAAAAACAATCTCTTCCAGGCAACCTTAGGATGGATCAAAAAGTATCGGAGAGACTGTAGCAGTTGATGGTGCAATTAATTTTAAAGAAAAAATTTAATTTTTATGAATATAATTGGGCACTTATACATATTTCTTCATATATTAATTTATACACAGATACATACATATATACACACATACATATATATACATACATACACATACACTTCTTACCATAATTATTTAAATTATATCACATATGAAAATGAAAAACCCTTAATATCATACCCTCATTCCTGACTGAATCAATTATGACCTATAAAATTGTTGAACCATTGTTTTAGAGCTATTGGCTGTTTTTGCTTTCCTGATATTTATCGGCAATGCATTCCACAAGCGTACGGCTTCAACCATAAAGGATTGGCCATAAAATTTAGTGGAATGCAGAGGCATCCCCAGTCTCAAATCTTCAGACGACCTTTTAGACATTTTTGATGTGTGTCATTAAGGAACTTGAATCGTTCTTTGAGGTAGAGGGGGGCTTTAGGATTGAACAAGATGTTATGAAGGAAAACAAGGATATGAGTATTCCGGCGAGAGCGAATCGGAAGTCACTTGAGCATTTGACGGAATTCAGAGATGTGATCATATTTGCGTAGTCCAAATACAAATCGTATGCAAAGATTTTGTAGTCGCTCAAGCCTATCGAGTTGTGTTACGGTGAGATTCAGATAGCTGACATCGGCATAGTCGAGAATTGGGAGGAGAAGTGCTTGTGCAAGTGCAGCCCTTGTTGCAATAGGAAGAAAGTTACGCAGTCTGCGCAAAGACCCGGCTGAAGCAAATATCTTTCGATTTGTATATGTGTATTCTGATTTCCTGTATATGTGCACCCCAAGATAAAGTATTATCTACGTAGATCCCTAGATTTTTGATGGTAGTACTGATCTCAATGTTACTGTCACTGTTTTTATAACTGAATAAAACAAACGAAATCCTACTTGGCTTTTTTGTGTCGTCTCTATTCCTGTTCTCCTTCCTCCCCTGATGAAGATCTATATCAAAGAAGCAGAACTGTCGGACCCTCAATTCGGATTTCGAGAGGGGCGTTCGACGGTCGATGCCTTGCTGCGCTCGAGGACTGTGACCGAGGAGGCAGTGGGCTGTGGCGGCGTGCTGTTTTCGGGGTCATTAGACATCGCCAACACGTTCAATAGTCTACCATTTAGCTGCATCAGGGAAGCACTCCACTATAACGGGGTGTCAGAGTACTCGAGGCGGCTAGTGGCTGACTATTATTTAGGTTTAAAGAATTTCGTTCTCAGAGACACATAAGTCACTTACATGAGAACTTATTTTAACTTAAAGATAACATTTTATATAATGGTCGTGTAAGCAAGTCTTAATACTTTGACTGTTCTAACGGCACTCTAATATGTTACAATAAATTTTATGTGAAAAGCGAGTGATAACTCATTAATAAAAGAGGGAGTGATGACTCAATAGGCTTGAAATGTTAGCTTGTTGTATAGGTGAGGGTAGACGGCTGTCAAGTGACATACCTTCAAAAGTTGTGTTTATTTCAATGATTAGGTGTTATTTTTTTTGGCAACACAACTAAACTATCTCGTGAGTGTTACGTTTAGTTATTTGAGATTTTGGTATAAATGATAGATTGGTGTGAATAGTTTTGTTCATTGTTCTTTTTATTAAAATAAAGGTCCTGTACAAGTAAAGTATGATGATATTCATAATTTTAGTTTTACATAAACAATGCAGGTTGACGTTAAATGCGGTACTTGAAATATTATTTTTATGATTTTTTTTGTTTTTTTTTTGTCATTGTTGGAGATGCGTTTTTAACTGCTCCCCCAAGTCTCAATTAGATATAATAAACGAGGTTATGCACTCCATGGCCGGTAGCGACAGCTGATTCACCGCGGTAGCGACCTTCTGCCAACACCCCATCTCGCAGAAGGAGGCGGCGGAGAGGAGTAGACGATACAATGTTAGAACGGTTGCTGAAAACTACTTCTTATGCACTTAAACATGTTTTTTAAATATACAGCTAGCAAAATGACTCTACTCTGCCTGGTGGAAAGCATGAGTGACTCCAAGAGTGATGGCCGCTATCCTCATTGCGAACGTAGACAGGGCAAGATGGTGACCCACACTGTGAGATGATGTGAGTTGCTTTTTACGCCCCGTTAAAGGACCCGGGATCATAGTTACATTTCGATTGGTACAAATACATCAGGTAGGCACATAATAGCTATCGCCCTCTTGCTTGATTAAATAATTTTATTTCTTATTTCTGATGCTGACAGCTGGTGTTAGCTTTGTGGGTTTCTAGTCTCTCCACTCAGTCAATAGCATGGTTGAGAAGTACCTTTACAAATAGCCCTTTGCAGGTCACCGCAAGCTTCCCTTTGTTCCCATTCTCAGTCCTAGTAATAACTACCTTTGTGTTGTGGCACGATAGAGTTTTGATGTGCAGAAAGATACAAATGCCATCGGATACGACAAAGACGACGGATACTACAAAGAGAACGTTATAAAATTCTTTGAGGTGGTGAGAAACTTTCCTCAGAAGAACAAAATGTGGGTCACGAGCAGGCCGTATAGTGACATTCTGCCAGATCTGCACAAAGCGCTCGGCAAATCTTATAAATTAGAACATATGAGCGATTCAGAACAGGCGATATATCTAAAAAGCATTTGGCGCGTCAAGTTAGTATTTGAGAAACTTAATGATATACAAGCTCAAAATATAAAGACGTATATGGATTTTATTTCAGATTCTCTCTCTCTCGTTGAGCTACATTTCAGATTTCGTAAAATCTATTATATTTTCTTCGAATTTTTACAATCGTACTTTCCACATATTATAAGACATAGAAGTTATTCATCTTATCGAGATCCTTACAACATATATCATACGATCGTAGAAGAGAAAGACGACCCGAAAGCGATGATTGATGGGGTACTCTCAGACAACGAGAGTCCTAGCGCCGAAAACGCAGACGTAGACACACTACTGGGTACGCCCCTGATTTTATACTTTATTGCAGAATATTTTGTGCAAGTCGTAGATACTAGCGAAAGCATCAACAAATGTCAATTAGGCATTAACATACTCTCAATATATGAAATGTTCATCGAGAGTAAGCTTAAAAAAGTACTCTTTCAAGATAAAATAAAATGGATGTCTATAATCCTGATATAATGAGTACTTACTTAGAAAAGGAGCGCGCCGAGTGTGTATCGCTACATAAAAAAATAGCTACATATGTACTTCTGGGCAGCCCATTAATGAATGGTTTAATGCTAGAAGAGTTTAAGGAAATGGATCCAAGGATCCATTTCCTTAAACTCTAACTCTAAATTTTTATACGAAGGAGGCTTAGAAGAGTTCAATAGTATTATAAATATCATTAAAACCGGCGCCGAAAAAACTGGCCTCATATCACACGTAACAGCCGATGACGTACCTGTATTCATACACAGAACTTTCACAGAATATTTCGCCTCTGAGTTTATATGCGATATACTAAAAAGCAACAAATACGAATTCGAAACAAAGAGGCTACTATATACAACTACACATATTTGTCACAGAAATGACATTTACCCGTGGATAAGTAAAAAAAAGGAAATAGAAAAAGAACTTGCACGTGTAATAAAAGAGATAGGAAACACGAAACCGTTGCTTTTGAGTTGGCAACGTAATTTACTGTCGACTGTAAATTGGCCCCTAGAACATTACATTAGAGTAATGAATTCGTCGCAGGAGGATTACGAAAAGGACTATTTCAGTATATATAACGAACACTATGCGTGTGGGGTGTTGTACAAGCTACAACCGAAGGACAGAGAAGTGCAATTGAAAAAGTTGCAAGAAAATTTGATTGTGAAGATGAGACCTCATTTGAAGAAATATTTCGTTCCAATTTATAACGCAGAGAAGAAAAACTGGTTACGACGTGCTATCAGTTATAATAAGTGAGAAAATTAAATTTGGTGTGATTTAGCAATTTTAGGCAAGACTAGATTCTGATGCGATCGCTAAGTGGATATCCATACCCAATCAGTGTAGCCGTAGGTCAAGTTCAAGCTAACAGAACAAGCGAGCAGCACCGTGGTACGTGTGTAATCGTGTATTACACGAACCATTTGAGGCCACTTATGAACCCCTCATAATTTTTTTACTCTCGTATTTAGACTTATTAAATATGTCGCCGCGTCAATACCAAGGCGGAAATTTGCACCTACCCGCAAACACATCATTAGTTCATAAGTCTTGATTATTTCATTGTAATTTTGTTATCCAGAACAATCTTTTATTATAACCTTATTTCTCAACGTTTTAATATCAACTTAGATAACAGACAACGATTTAAGGTTAAAACATTGCTGTAATCTTTTAGATTTTTAAATAGTTTTAATTTCTACAAACAACTACCCACAACGGTTACTAAAAATTCTAATGGATGACATTTTGACGCAGAATTAGATAAACATCTTTCTCAAACTGTTTTAGGCCTTTGTAAAATCATTTCACATATTTAAATGAATTATCACATTGCATATAGAATTATTAAGCTACCTAGAAATATTTAAAAAAATAAATGAGTAGGAAACGAATTTATTTTGCTACCTCTCAAGTATCGAGAGTGGGGAGAGTGGGAGCCGTCACTCTTTTATTTAAAGACCGAACGCGGGGCTCTCGGAGACACTTCGCTCCGAGCGCTCCAGCAGTAAGGTCTCTCCGATAGTATGGGCATGTACTTTCAAAACAAAATCAGTTTTTTTTTAAAGACTACTCCTGCATTGGGAATAAATCTATAAGCCCGGGAGACTTTTCATACATACATGAAACAAACACAAAGAATACCCAGACTCAGAACAACAATTTGTGAATCGCGCCAACTATTGTCCCATGTAGAATTTGAAAACACAACACGCAGCATAATAGAAAGCGTTTTGGCCCGACCCGGGTTCGAACCCGAGACCTCTTGATCGGCAATTGCGTACGTCAACCACTATTGTTTGTTTACTAGTATTTCTGCGCTCCCGTATCCTCACTCAATCGGTGTTTTGGTTTTCTGTGAGGCCGTGGTTTCACTCCCCTCATTCATCCCGTGGGTGTCGTAAGAGGCAACTAAGGAAGCCAACTGCGCAGAACAACATCACTGCAAAGAAAACTTGAAACAAGCCCTGCACCAGTCGGTTGGCCAGCGCGCCGGGGTGAACCTGCCTTCGAAGGAGACGCCTGTGCTCAGCAGTGGACTCTTAAAGGTTGTTGATGTGACGACACGAGTTATCGCTCCAATCGAGTTGTACCGCCAACCCGACGTGGTGACTAACAACATGTACAAACTTGTACCTCCTGGTTTGTTGGAAGCCGGTGCCAAGACAAAAAGGTACTTGACAGGCTAAGATTACCACAGCCTGTGCGAGGGTCTCGACACTGCCCAAAACGAACCTAAATAAATAAATAATATAGCAGAAATCGGTTCTGCACAAATGATATTAAACTTTAAACACATCGTTAGATTCGTTAATAAGGACACAGCAGATAAGTTTATTGGATGGTATTTAATAATAAACAAAACGCTCAATCTTTTCATGTAAAATATATACTAGTTTCCTTTTCCAGTCGCTGTACAAGCCCAAACAGATCTTATAACAATAAAGTATTTGTTGGTGTAGTATAGTTGGTGCGAGCGAACCCCTCACCTCTTTAATCTGCAACAGTTTGTTTTTGCCCAAAAGTATTTCTGTGAAAGTAACGAACAAAGCTGTTAATGACATAGAATGATGGGATTGAACCGCTGCGCCTGCCGGTCTAAGTACTGTCTAAGTAGTTTCGTATCTACCGCGCGAGTTCCTGCACCACATCACCATTTGTCTACTCTTACCAAATATATTAATTACATTATTTTATTTAAACAATTTCGTTGCACGCCACAACAGTTTTTTTTATGTATAAGCTGCCAAAATGACTCTGCCCTGCCTGATGGAAAGCATGAGCAGAATCCAAGAGTGTAGGTCACTATCCTCAATGCGAAAAAGAACAATGCAGCATGGTGACCCACACTATGGCGGCCTGGTGAGATGCTTTTTCACGCCCTGCTTAAAGGACCCGGGATCATAATGGGAAGGAAACACGTGCGCTGGTAGTGAGTTCTAGGTTTTGACCGCTCGGCACAGGAAGGAAGCACCGAAGCGATGAGTACGAGAACATATGTCTTCCACTTTAAAGCGGTGACTTCTAAGGCCGGCACGTGTTGTTCTGTAGAGGAAGGGAGAGGGGGGATCAATTGGAAGAGTTCTTCAGAACACTCACCATGGTAAAGGAGATAGAGGACTGCCAAGGAGGCGATATCTCTACGCAATTGTAGAGGCTCAAGGGTCTCGGTGGCTTCGGGACTATCGATAATACGGATTGCTCGCCGCTTTGTGACAAATATTCCAATTGTATGCGGTTGAAAGTACCTATCAGCGTTTTGACATCTCCAGGTCTTAACCAGTCCCTCGAGGTGATACAGGAGATTGTGATGTGATCTAACTGGCTCGAGCCAGTTGGTGTGCGAGGAACACGAGGAGCTTGTAGGTGAAGATGGCCAGACACAGCAGGACCACGTAGTGGAGTGAGCGCAGCCTGCGAACATTTAGAGTGGTGGCGGTCATGCGTGTGGCAACGGGCGAGTGGCGACGACCCACGGTCTGTGTAGATATACCTGTTCATATGTTTCCTGGCGCTCGGCAGGTCCTCGTCCTTCTGTCGCAGTAGGTACTTCCTCGCGCCGACCTGGAAGTGCAGCATGTGCTCCTGCCAACTGACAACGAAACATATCCTCTCAACTATAAATAGGATCATTATTTGAGTCGATCATTTTAAAAACCGAGTAAGTCAAGTCTAAAGCTAATTTCAAATATAAGTAATAACAAGCTAAAATTAGAAATTTTGTAAAGACCCTCACAAGCACTTAATAGAGTAATTATACGCCAAAAATGCCTTGCATCATTTTGGAAAAATGCTGATACTCTCACACTGCTTGACCGATATTTAACAGATATAGCTAAAAACCACCGCAAGGATGCTGAAAAAGCTTTCAAATGAAAAAAACCGCATCGAAATCGGTCCATCCGTTTGAGAGCTACGATGACAACGACAGACGCATACACACAAACAAACACATACACACAGACATCAACGTCAAACTTTTTACAACCCTCGTTTTGCGTCGGGGGTTAAAATATGATTACGACGTTTCCATTGGTTAAATTAAATACCACTGCCCCCATTTCTTGCTAAAACAACATAAGACAAGCACTTTTCGGGTTTTTTCATTATTATTGTCATTATTTATGAATAAACTGTAAAGGTTATTGGATTGATAGGTTAGTTAGCTTCTTTTTAGTCAATAAATACGTTTATTTTCACCACAAAGAACTCATTGTACAATAATCATTAAAGTTAGTACAGATACAATATTTGTAGCTTGGGGTGGGCTGGAGCCTAAACTAGGTCAAGACCTGTATTTAAGGACTCCAGGATTCACACCAGCTCGGTTTGCTGGGTCGATATATTGTGTTGCGTTCCTATATATATGTGTGTGTTTGAGTGTGTGTGTGTGTGTGGGGTACGCGCGCGCGTGTGCGTGTGTGTGTATATTCGTTATGTGTGTGTGTTCGTATGAGTGTAGTGTAAGTGTGTTTTTTTTTTAACTTTGCGTCACGTTACGATAGTGATGAGCGATTCTGTGTCTGCATATGATAGACTGAGTAAATACTTTTGTATAATAGATTTACACTTAAAAGTAGTTTTTGAGAGAAAATTTAAAATTGGGTTAGGCTTATTATATAGGTATGGTGCAAGAAAGAGATGTTGTCGTCTGAGAAAGACAGTTTTATGTTGAATAGTGTCACATATTCGATTTCTTATTCGGGATGAGTACGTGATATGTGGGCCATAATGAGTCAGTTTATGTATACGAACAATAATACTTAAAACAAATATTTGACGAACTGTCATGACATTGGCATCCTTTTATAAATTTGTTGTTGGGTAACAAAACGGTTTCCTTAGCATGACCTTGAGGATTGATCGTTCGGCCCGCTCAACTTTTAATAATTTGGTTTTATAAGTACCATCCCAGACCGGTATACAGTAGGAGAGGATGGATCGAACAAGAGCATAGTAAATGGTTTTCAATATTTTAGGATTGAGTACATGACGAATTTTTTTAAAGATCCAAATCATTTTACGCATTCTGGCAGAAATAAGATCGATATAAGGTGCCCACGATAGTTGTTCATCTAGTTGAACACCGAGGTGTCTTATGCTATCAACTTTTTCAAATCGTATACAGGAGCAGGTCAGTGAATTTAAATCATGGCAGGTATGTAATTTTATCTTCAAATTATTTAATCTTGGTTGGTTATTTTTGCTAATGGAAAAAGTAATATATTTGGATTTAGCTGTGTTTAATGTTAAGAGGTTTTTATTCAACCAGAACGATGTCTGGTAGAGACCTTTTTCTGCATATGACTGAACATCAACCCAAGTCTCTCCGTGGAATATGAGTGCTGTATCCTCAGCATAAGAAAATATAGCGCCATTAGATGGATTGTACTGGCAGAGCTCATTAATGTAAATGAGGAAGAGACTTGGGCCGAGGACACTTCCCCGTGGGACGCCGCATGTGATTGGTGGATTTTTACATTTTTCTGATTCAGAACTTTCATAATTGTTTTTTATTTTGCTTAAAAGTTGATTACAATAGTTCCTTGATGATTTTGTCAAAATAACCTATCTTAGATACAGATAGGTTAAAAAAACAACAACAACCCATAATGTCCCACTGCTGGGCTCGGGTCTCCTCTCAGGAGAGGGTTAAGGCCATTCGTCCCCACGCTGGCCAAGTGCGGGTTGGGGACTGGCAAGAATACGTTGTGGCTACGTAAATCTTGCCGTTGGATGTTTTTAAGCCGCCCGAAGGCCTCCAACTAAGCTTCACGACTGTTATAGTATGATAACAACCGGGACCGACTGCTTAACGTGACCTCAGAATCACGGAGACGCTCATGGTAACATGCCACCAGCGGTCACCCATCCAGGTACTGACCGCGCCATAATTGCTTACCCTCGATGATTGTTTCTAATCACCGAGTGCAACTGGGCTATGAGCGCCACGCCACATAGGTTATTTTGAGTAAATCATCTGTCGGTGAAGCTTAAGTTTCTTATGAAGAGCATTACGGTGAGCAATACATCTCAGTAAGCCAGGGGTGATCTATGGTTTTATAATATACTTTCTGGTGGGCACTTTATGTACTTTTGTGTTATGAATTAATGATAGTTTAATCTTTTCAATTAATATGTCCAAAGCGTTATTAGGGTCACTGATCTCACAAATACTAGAAAGTTCCTGATTCAGAAAGGATTTGGCAGCAACCTCAAAATTTATAATACGTTTAAATTTTAGGGTGGTAACTTTTTTAGGTGTTGTTAAATTAAGCAAGACCGGTAAATGATCAGTAATTTCTGTTTTTATAACAAAAGTTTGGGCTTTATAGTTCGTTTTAATGTTAACGTGATCTAAACAATTCGAGTCACGTGTTGGCAAAACATGGGCAAGCAGCAGCCCATTCTCAGCTAGAAGATTCAGGTAGTCATGGCTTCTGTTATCATTTGATGAGGGTTTTATATCTATGTTGATATCACCGATAACACATATTGTTTTGTATTTATTAAGGTGTTTAGACTCATCTCTAGTGAGGAAAAGAAGTTATCAATATTTGTACACACACACATCCGAATTTTTTATAAGTAGGCAACTGGCATCATTAAATATTGGCTCCTGAACAGGGTGAGTAATATTTTTATGTATATTTGCGACTACTCCATCGTTTTGATTTAAAGGAGCAGTTGAGGTATATAGTTGATAATTGTCTAGTTAGGAGAGGGTTTATAATCAAATAACCAACATTCTGTAAGTATAATTATATCAGTCTAATTTCAGAAGTTTTGGAAAATCTATGAAATAGTCAAAATACGATGTATGCTTCTAATGTTAAAAGTTATGATTTTCAAAGCAGCCTTTGAGCCACCAAGCGCGTTTGTGAATGGTTTCGGATCCACCATGCCCGATTCGGATACGGTAATATTGTCTAAATCCGTATGAAGTGTAATGTTGTGATCAATCATTATATAAGCGATTTAGGATGGTGTAATGTGTGTGGATACTATAAAGATACATGATTAGTGATAATACTGTTGTAGAAGATGTTGTATTACTCTTGTTTTTGGTTATAGATAGATTGTATGTGACAGTATTAATGAGAATGTTATTTTTAAAATACCAGTACAGTGCAGAATAAATATAATTATTGAATTTTATAGAAACATATTTACTTATGTTCAGTAAAATGTGTCATTATTTGTGTTAAGAAATGTTGTGTAAAAGATTGTATATGTATTGTGGGTGTATAAAAAATAAAAATAAAGTAAACTAGACAAAAGTAAATTATCAATAAATACATATTGTACATACAAAACACAAACACGCCGAAACAGATATTTGCAGATTATATAAATATTTGGTTTGACTTAGGATTCGAACTCAAGACCTGAACACAGCAGTGGCACATATTACCACTGTGCCACCGCCACAGTCAGTCATGCTGAGACATCAAGCCCTGGCTATAGAAGGTATTTTTTTTTTATTTAAATCTTTATGCACAAAATTGGCAAAGGCGGACTTAATGCCGTAGGCATTTTCTGCCAGTCGACCTTAGGGCGATGCAGAGAT